>CAKNYM010008927.1:0-13151 GCA_932195095.1 Andricus curvator | reverse complement strand
AGAGAGCGGGGTTGGAGCCACGAAGGCAGACCAGCCACCAAGAGAGAGAGAGAAAGAGAGAGGTCGGGATTGGGGCCTCGAAGGCAGACCAATCAACCGGAAAAGAAATGAGAGAAAGAGAGTGAAGGTAAGATGAAAGTAAAAGCGAGGATAAGGATATCTCTGTTTAATTTCGAAAAGCTATTGCACAAAAATTCTCGATTCAGTGGGTGCGAGCTTCAGAGAGAGCGAGCTCGCATTGCCAACTGGAGAGGTTGCAAGTCGCCAAGTGACGAGAATCGCTCGTGCACCGGCTTATATGGGCGAGAGGGGCGCGAGCTTGAGCGAGGCAGGGAGCGGCAGCTGACTCGCTGATTGGCTGAGACTGGTTGGCTGTCTGCCGCCGATCTCGCTCGCCTTGCGCCGTTTTTAACATTTTTACGAAGTCTTAAATTAACATTAAAAATATTAGACAATGAAAATTTATATTTTAAATTAGAAAAAATATTATTTATCTACTCGTACTTTCATTCTGCGCAAGCAGAATTACACTAACCTAATTAGTTAAAAAGTTGGCTTTTATGTACACTAATTAATTATAAACTAATTATCAATATTCATTTTTACGATACTAGAACGAATAAAACACATAATCTGTACATTTTTATAATTAAGGATCCTACTGATTAATCCTTATTTAGTGAATACTGAGTTTAATTGAAGAACAAAAATATAAATGATATTATAATGAATATTGATCCCTAAAAGTTATGATTCCTATTTAATTACAGACTTAAGTAAAATTATAATTAAAATTATTATTAATTTTTGTTTAAAAATTTTAAAACTCAGATCCCCTAAGGCATAATCATTTCCAGTATATAAAAATTCAAAGCTAAATAGAGTGACATGGGTGAAAACAAAACCGGAGGCTTAAAAAAAAGAGCAAAGTATTAATTTAAAAAGAAAATTGTAAATAGTTGGAAGCATGAGGAAAGCGTCCTCACTGAGCTCCACTGTGTTCATGCGCACAGGCCAGAGAGAGATAGCGAACAGTCGCAACCGGTGCACGTGACCGGCGGCCTGTTCGTTCCTGGCGTACGTGACGAGCGGCCTGTTTGCTCCTGGCGTACGTGACTAACGACTTGTTTTCCACGCTCGGGGAAAATCCCGTCGGGCCAGCTGCCAGCCTGGCGCGCCGTTTACGTGACCGTAACAATGGACAGTTACTGGCACTGTCGCCTCCAGGCCCTTCTCACCCATGTTGTGATGACTCAAAGGGTGAAAGCAAGCTCGTTTTGTAAACACCGTTGTAAAGCGATTTAGCCGGCAAGCCTTCTTGAAATGCTATGGTTTTGCTTTATTCAGAATAACCCGACCGCCATTCTAAAGAGTAAAAAAGAATACGTCCAAAATGTGTATCACACATGACATCGATGTAGCTTAAGAATTTTTTGACCAAACAAGTTGTCCCGCATCCGCTTAAGCCGCAATTCATAGCAGTGAAAGGATGTTGCCAACGAGGGTCCATTTTCTATACTGATATATGATTCACTATAGTTCATAATTTATAGTAAAATCACTTAGTTTAAAAAAATATATTTCCTGAAAACTAATCAGCTTATTACCCCGCTCAGTGTGGAACCTATATAACCTTTTTTCGGTTCCAGATCCGTGAACCTATATAAGCTTTTTCTGGTTCCACGCAGGGTTCTGGATTTTTAAGCTTATTAGAGCCTGGTTCACATGCCGAAAATCAGCTAGTTCCTAGCACTCGCGTTCTAGGTTGACCTGGATTAGCTTATCGCCAGGTGATCTTATGCGTTGGCCCACCCAAGTCGGCTAATGCTGTAAAAATATAATTCTTATTTGCCTCCAACACTTTATCTCACATCAATTGAAGGAAAAGTGAGAAAACAATGTGCAACATTGTCCTAAATGATGAGAGATTAGAACAAGTTGACAAGTACGTATATCTGGGTAGTCTATTCATTAGCGACGGAAAATAGATGAGGAGTTAGATATGCGCATAAATGAGGTTAAGGAGGTTATCAGTAGAGCAGGGTCCATTCTCAGAAATAAAAACATATCAAAAAAATCTAAAATGGTCATACATAATTCGATATTTGTACCGACTGTACTATACGGTAGCGAGACATGGACCTGTCAAGAAAAGGACAAGAGTAACATTAATTCGATTGGCATGAAACCTCTGCGCAGAATATGCGGGAAAACACTGATAGACAAAGTCCGAAACGAGATAATCCTCAAAGAATCTGGTACAGGAGAGACACTAGTTGACATATGGGAAGGAAATCAGTTAAGATGGTTCGGACATCAGAAGCAGACCGCCGAAAGAATGGTTAGAATCTGTGAATAAAACATTAATTCAAAGAGACATAAGAAGCCATAGAAACACGAGAGCTTGCATGAAAAAAATGCACGGACGCGAGGGAAGCTACAGTAGTATGCCAGGACAGAAAAGTGTGGCTACAAATTGTTTGTAAACAGAGTGACAATAGAATGAATGACGCCTGAAATAAAGACCTTGAATACTTATGGGCCCAAGTGGGGAACCATACATAACAGTTTTGTGAAGCTCTTCACTTGGGGTGATATACACGTACTTGCCGTCGGTGATATTAAATGTAGACTTTCATTTTTGATCATTAAAAATCATACAATTTATTATTAACATTTTGTCTGAGCTTCTTTTCGTATAAAATTAAAAAATGTTTTTCTAAAAAAGATTTATTTTAAAACATATGACAGACACATGTTAAAATTAAATATGTGGACAAAAGCTGCAAAAAAATCTTTTCAAGTGTTTTTTTAAAATATTTTATACAGATTATCTTTTATTTCGCTTGAAATGTGAGCATTTATAATACATAATATTTTGCAAAATACAAGTTCAAAATGTGAATTTACAAATTCCGGCGTCAATTTGGCCTTTAGCTGCTGCGTAAACTACTCAAATTTCACATTCACCATTTGACGCACAAATTCACTGGATGGCCTGTGTATTTTATTCACCTAAAAATAAGCCCTTCAAATGTAGGTGCTTGAAGAACAATGCCAAGGATGTAGAGTTCCTCATCTTTCGCTTGCGTTCCGTTATTTTCTGCTGATATTGCTGTTATCGTTGCCTTGTTCTGTACAATCTTTTCAATTAAAATAGCTTTTGCATCATACGAGGTGATACGGAAGTCGAGGTTATTGCTGCTGCATCGATCCTCTAAGTAGTAACAAACGAGATCAGACTTTTGTTGCAATTCAAGCCATTCATCATGATTAAAGGAGATTCCATGAGATTTTTATCCGAGAATCATATAAATAGTTCAAAAGAGCCATTGGTTTTAATCTCCAAACCAAGTAAAATATATTTTTAAAAGATTTCCATAATTCCACCCATGGACTGCATAATCTACTGTATTGATTGAAAGAGATAATGAGCTGTGATATCCTTGTAATACAGGTAAACAGAGATAGAGGGAGAGAGGCTGCTTCATTGTCAAGCTGAGACTTTCTGCAGGCAACCTTTACCGACTCAGTTTGAATGTTCAAATATTTATGACAATCGCCTCTCGACTTCTATCCACAGACAGTTAATCCGTGTCTCTAGATAACTATTGTACAGACCTGGGCCGGACTGCAGTCTAAACGACCAGCTCAATGATGTTGCTCAGGATGCTTGTAGCGTATTATGCAAGGTGACCGTAATAAAGATTGCCATATATTTACAGAGTATATGGCCTCCTCGAAAAATCACCAGGCTGGTTATTGTCTAACACTTTTCCCCATATTTTAAGATTTTATCATTTGCGGGTAAATTCTGACGATAGTTTTCATAAAAATTCAAAGTGTGGCAAGGCACCTGATTGGTCACTACGTATTTTCAACAGGAATTCGCAAAATGCAAAAATTGTCTACATTTCCCACTACCTTGAAATTTTCTTCAAGATGATAGGCGCTTTTTGTAAACGCCTAATTTTTTCTACTACGCCTTTCACCTCTGATGTTTTGATGTAGTCACCCTGCTCAGCTTCGATAGCACAGTTTCTCTTAATCAACGCAAGAAGCAAAACCTCATTCAGTTACAAGATTTTCTAAAACCTTGTTTCAAAGAAGTAAGGCAAAAATGGTCATGGCAACACTATTGGCAAACATAATTACCATGTGTGCGATGTCAGGAGACTTGCAGGAATGCGAGTTAAGCTTAATACTTAAATTCCTCCTTACATTCCATGTTGGAGTTGGGGTCGATCGCGTATTCATTGTCATCGGTGATAACGCGATTGTGCGCGAAATGCTGATGGCTCGAAGAACGGAAATTGATGAGCAGCGGATCCAGCTTGATAGCCTTACAGATTTCTACAGACATAGAAAGTCAAAAATAATAATTATATTCTTCGATTTGATGGTTTTGCATATGTTTATAGTAGTAATAATAATATAATGATAACATTTTTTATTTTCTCTTCCAGATCTTGAAGAAATATCCAATGATATTGACAGCAACAGCAGTTCATCATCGTATCCTCCTCCTTCACAGCCACGTGCAATTCACCCAGCCACATGCGCCTGGAATCCTGAACCAAGATGATGAGACGGTGATGGTTAATGCGCCTTCACATTTACCATCATCATCATTATCAGTCCCTGTAAGAACACCTACGGCTCCCGATGTAATTTTCATTGATGACGACGAGGACGTCGTGGGTGTTACTTCAACTTTTGTAAAGATAGAGTTCATGGTTGGTGAGAAGGGTGAAGATTTGATCGTTTTCCAGGGGTACAAATTCCGGCTTTATAAAGTGAATAAAGATAACACTGAACGATGGCCTTGTTGTAAAAAAATTGTAAATCTTTTATTAAACTCGAAGCGAAAAAAGATATGATTGATAGCCTAACTGAACATAACCATGAAGCGGACAGCGATAAAGTTTTAAATCGACAAAAAATTAGTAATTCATTGAAACTTGTACATGAAGAATTAGAAACTAATTATGTTCCAGATTTGACCACTGATGATGTTACTTGCATTCGTAATAACATGAGCCATGCTCGAAAATCATTACTAACAAGATTGCCGAAAAATATGTCAGACGTGCGTGATGCCCTAGACAGTATTAAAATCGAGACCGTTGAAAAAGAAAACTTTTTGTTTGTAAATTATGGAAAACGAAAAATTGTTATGTTTTCTACAATTTTTAATTTAACTTTTTTGTGCAGCCTTGCAATTATCTTTGTCGATGGAACGTTTTATAGCTGTCCTGAACAATTTGGTCAAATTTTTTCGATTCTCGGGCTGCATAACAATTTATATATGGTTTTGGCTACCTTCTTACTTCTCGACAAAAAAAAAAGGATTCATATGCTACTGCATTTGCTCATTTAGCTTCAGAATGTAGAAAACTTAATTTACCTGTCTTTAATCCAGAAATAATTTACGTAGACTTTGAAATTGACATTTCATTCAGCTATTCGTTCAGTGTTTAACAATTCGATTACTATAGGGGGTTGTAGATTTCATTTAGGTAAAAGTTGGTGGGGAAAAATTCAAGAGCTCGGATTAAGTAACGAATATAAAGACGAAAAATCAGAAATAAGTTCTTTTTTGAAAAACTTGTTTGGTCTTGCATTATTGAATCCGTCTGATGTAGTTAAATGTTTTTGTGAAGACCTTAAAGCTATCCAGCCATTATACAGTAAAGTTCAAAAGTTTTGTGATTATATTTGAACAACAGATGGTTGTGAGGCTTATCATGCGAAATTCAATGCTATGTTTAGAAGTGCTAACCCAAACATTTATAATTCGGTCGAAGCTTAGTTAGAAGTCCAAACGAGTGCCTACATAAAAATGAAAAGCAAGGGAAAAAAGAGAAAAGAAAATATAGAAAAAGAGCAATCTCTTATTGATGAAATGTTAATGCTAGAAGTAGGTTTCATAACTAGATTAGAGTTTGTTCGTAAAGTTTCGCGCAAGTTTTTACCCGTATAGATTTAGTTTTAATTTGACGACTATTTGTAATATTTAATAGGATTCTAGTTGTATAAAATAAAGTGAAATAAATATTGTAGAAGCGTAAGAGAAATTTGTTGCTAATGTTATTATTTATTTCACTTCAGTTGAGTTAATATTTATATTAAAATAATGTTATAAGAATAAGAGTTATTGGCAACACATATTTCCCAAAAAATTTTAAACACGCCAGTATCAAGTATAAGTAGATACGTAGAAAATGCTGCCAGTCCTGAGCCTGGAAAAAGTATGAAGGAAAATTTCGGGGAAAAAAGGTAACTAAGGGAATGAAGGAAGCCTCAAGTGGAGAGGGAAAGATGGCTCGGAGGGGAAAGGTCCCTGGCACTGATCCGAGCCCGCAACTCGAGAAATTCCCCCTGTGGATTTTGACCATAGACCGCAACTCGTGTGCAGCGTTTATCTGTACCTAGGAACTGCGTCAACGTTTGTGGCGTGGGTTCAGCGAGGTCAGGGTAGAAAAAGACCTTGGTTATCCGCGAGCGACCAAGACGCAATAGAGCCATATCTCAGAGGAGAGTCAGGTCGATATAGAGTCTAGTCAGGGCGGTGAATTGCCATTAAATAGAATTATGATTCTGCTACACACCTGACGAAACAATTTCTCCGATAGAGTGGCTCGAATAGACTGTGCGAGAACTATTTGAGTTTATTACAGCTCCATATAAACTGCGCGATTTAATTGCTATTAAATTTATAGCCGATAGCTTTACACAGGATGATGCGGGTCTATCATTTCGCTAAGTATGTCATTGCCATTTTGAGGATTTATGGAATTTAATTTTCATTGTCACTCAAAGTGTCGTCGAGTTCCGCATTGATGATAGTTTTGAATTAATAATCGGTTGCGTAAATAACCCTGTGGGTGGGGGGGGGGGGAGTTAACTTGCGATGGACGTTAAAAGAGATCTTTTTAAAGTATATTGAACACCGACAATGTATGCCTTCTGCATGCAATTATTTGTGGCAAAATGTATAGAAAACGCGGTTGAATCACTACTGAGAATGAAAATGAAGTTTGGAATAGCGTAAGGAGTCGAAATTCGCCCCTTCAAAATAGTTTAGTCCAGGAATTGATTCAAAAGGCACTTTTCGATATTCCGGAAGAGGGATGTGGATTTTTGGAATTGGGAAAAATCCAAACATACCTTATCCACGAGGGTATTGCACTTATTGCCTTTGACTACAAAACCTTTGGCGGTAGTGAGGAACCCGCCTTTACGATGGTACTACACGCTTCATCGAGAGAGGTGAGGTTCCGGCACATATTATAAATCTTTTGTACAATGATGATATCTATCATTATCACACTATTTTCAATTTAACAGGGGCTGCATGCTCTCGAGTTTCTTATACGCCATGTAACGAAGGGTACAATAACTGGTCCAATCATAGGTGTGTACGTCGATGTGAAGCCTATCTCGCTCCGACCTCATATTTAGAAAAGTGTTCCAACAGTCGATTAATAGACAGCCGCAAGTGTGAAAAATGTCGTCGTCGGTTTTTTATTATAGATTGCTTTTTTCACCATTTAACTCTTACGGAAAAAACGCCTATGACACGTTAACAATTTCCCCGAGTGTTTATAATTAGTAAATATTATAAAAGATAAAAATTACAGATGTTGGTTCAGTTTTTGTAAGATATGCAAGTGTGATCGTGAATAAAATCACGATTGCTTTATGACGCCCATACGTCATCGTGTGGATGATAATAACACAGCATTTCGGAATCTGTGATTTTTATTTTTTATGATTTCAAAACGCAGCAGGGAGAAACACATGCGGGGTCTGATAGCGTAAATAATGAGCATAACGTAAATCTTTGCGTAGACCTGCAGGTATTCATCGCTTGCATTAACGGGCAGGATATTAACAAACCTTATGAACACTATGGTTTGATACGCGAATTTGTGTTTGCTGGTCAAAATCTCATACATGATTTCGTAGACTTTACACTCCGTTCAGTTGTAAATTTTTAAAAGATTATTCGCATAATCCATAATTCTAAAGGGTTTGATGTTCAATTCATTTTCAAACATCTCACAGAGCACAGATCTAGTGAAAAAAAGATCCAAATCTCAAACTCAATGTCACCAAAATCATTTTAATGCGTGTGAAACAAACAATGTTTATACATTGTTTAAACTATTTTCAGCTTCCTCTTAGCGCTTTACCAGCTTCGTTTGAGCTAGAGCATGAGTCGCCAATTGAGATTCTTAAACAAATCAAAGAAAAATTCAAAAACTCTTCCAGTAATTCGGAAAAAGTTTTACTTTTGACACTGGCACCAAAGTCTTGGGGTCGCAGGAGATTACACTGTTAGAAAAATCTGTAATAAATTTAGTATACATGTAATGGAAGCGAAAATGCACAACATGAAATTAAATTTAGTATACCAGCGTACATTAAATTTAGTATATTTATACTGAATTTAGTACACGCGTATTCTAAATTTGATATACGTGTATACTAAATTCAGTATGAATATACTAAATTTACTGTACGCTGGTATACTAAATTTAATTTCATGTTATGCATTTTTGCTTCCATTACATGTATACTAAATTCAGTAGAGATTTTTCTAACAGTGTAGTTAATGTATTCGGGGCCTCTGAACGCCAGGCTTGAAAAGCGAAACAACGGGTAGCAGAAAACAATATTTTAACATCTTCCAATCCAAAAAAAGGTAGAGCTTCAGCCCATGAAACAGAGAGTTTGATTAAAGATTTTTACCTTGATGACGAAAATAGTCTTATGATGCCCGGAAAGAAAGATTTCGTCTCAATTAAAAAAGATTATGGCTCCCGCGAGCCTATTCAAGAAAAGTTAATTCTCTGCAATCTTTTGGAATTATACAGCAATTTTAAAAATCAGTACCCGAAATTGAAGTTAGTTTTTCAAGCTAGTGGAACTCATAATGTGTGTGTATGTGTCCACCACGAAAACGTTAATCTAATGCTTGATGCCGTGAAAATAAAAGAAATCACCCGTGATACTGAGTCCCCTACTGTAACACATCATGACGCGTATATTTAAATTGAACACTCATTCTTTCATAGCTAAGCAGCAGTCTTCTTTTTTTAAACATCTAAAGAATAGCTTGAAAGAAGAAGAATTTCTCATTTAATGCGATTTTGCGGAAAACTATGCATCCGTAGCGCAAAATTCCGCACAGTCATTTCATTGGAACAGTGATCAGGTTACGATCTTTACACCTGTCATCTATTACAAAGAGGGTGATGAATGAAAACATCGCAGTCTAGCTCTTTTATCCGACAACCTACATCACGACACAATATCTGTTTACGAATTTCACATTTATGAATTACAGACCAATCGATACGAAAAAGGCCGAGAATTAATTAGTAGACTTAGTATTAAAACTCTGACGAATATCTGGTGAACATCTTGCTTGCGTTAATTTTTATCTGGTGGAACGTCAGACCCGAAAATTAAAAATTTCAGATCGCTTTCTTTTATTTACGATCTTATTAATTAAAAGCGAATGGATCCTAATAACATTATCATAGTTAAAAGATAATGGTCAGATTTTAAAAATTCAAAAAGAAGCTGCATTCAAAAGGGTATTTTGGGTTCTGAAGTTTCATCTGATAACAAATGAACGAAATTGATGAATTTTTGTAATTTTAATTCCATAAAAATTTTCATTCCACGACTAAACATTTTTTGTGATTACTTAGTATAACTACGTAATAATTATTCATATTTCTGATACATATTTAAAAAGTATGAGGATTTGCTCTGGATCTTATGAATTTTACGATTTCGTAGATTTCGTTTCTACATAGATTTTCGCTGTTAAAGTAGAAAATTTGTCTCTAATGCGAGATTATTTCTTTTCATCTACAGAATAATATATCATTAGAATGTATTGCCTTTTAACAGCAATTTCTTTCAATATAAACAAACTGCTTATGAATTATTCTCGTACACAAATACACCTATATCGCAGTTTGACCACACGGGGAAAAATGGAAGGTCAGTCTGGCCATCTAGATGTGCAGACTGACTATATGTGAGGGTCAACTATAGGATAGCCTTCTAGATGGCTAAAACGACAATCTCCAGAAGGGTAAAACAAGAGGTTCAAATCGATCATCTCGGAGAGTCGACTAGATTATCTTAAGCTGTCGAATCGACCATCACAGAGAGCCGAAATGATCATCACAGAAGGCAGAACTGATCATCATAGAGGGTCGATTTGATCATCTCAGATATTCGACTTAATCTACTCGAACAGTCGACCGCCTACGTGAAAAAGTTTTATGTAGTTTATATATAGTGGACAAAACATGATATTTTCCAATTGTCTTATACAGAAAAATGTATAAAACAAATAAAAAATAGCATTGTGTTGTCCACTATTATATGCTATATGTGCATAACTTTTCCACCTGGGTCGCCATCTTAGAGGGTCAATTTGATTTTTTGATTTGATTATATATTTGATTAAATTGATTATTGACGTGAAGTAAACATTCTCGAAAAAAGTTAAATATCCTGGAGCCACTAGGTTGCTCTTTAATTAAGGCTTGAGTAGTAGGGTGATCCAAAAAGCCAATATTATGTTTTTGGCATCATTCACCGCTAATCTTGTTTCATTGTATGCAAAATAATTGCATAATTTTGTTTTATCTTTGAAAATAAAATTGAAAATAATAAAACCGCACAAAACGTTGAGGACACAAAAATTCCCCTTCATCAAACCAAGAATACTACCCTGAAACTCGAAAGAATTGCGTATAAAATCTCCGAAAAACAACGTATGATATTTCATTGACCTATGAAGTGTATTAAAATTTGAAACTTCTTTTAAAAGTAAAACAAAATTATGCAATTATCTTTTCGTTAAATTAAACGCTGAAATTGATAGCGCGTCAGGCTGCCGAGTAGGAAGCCTGGGGTTGGATGCCTCTGCCGGTACCAATTGAAATTGTGCTATGTACTTATATCGGGGCTTTGGTGGTTCAGAACCCACCTTAAACTGTAGGTCCCCTCAAAAAAAGGCTAGTGAATACCCAGGGGAGAGGCCCCATATGAAGGGGTCTAAACTTTGAGGTCACTGGTCGACTTTCATAGACTCGGAAAAGAGTTAGCAATCTCCTCGCGAAAGGGCCACATGTTGAGGGGTCTATCGCTCGGAGGTCGGTGGTCGATTTTGAGTATTGCGTACACACACTCACTGAACACACCAGACCAGTGCGCTGAATGTGGGCATCTAACTGATGATTTCAGACGGATGGCACAGTGGACGAGGCTCACTTTGCTCTACAAAGAGGTCCGCGCCATTCACTGTGCCATGGAGTACGCCTGGCATCCGAGAGGTATATTTCCTGAACGTCGTAAGTAAGGAATGCAATGGGGTCTAACTTAGTTAAGGTATCCTGAATCGGTGCACTGCCTTGTGAATAAGCACGGGTTTGACTGTATAGCCTGAGCACTAGGGGAGCTCAAACGAGTCCTCGCGCTCATACTCAGTCAATCAATCAGTATAGGTACACCTTAGGGTGGTCCAAAAAAATTATTTTTCTGATTTTTTAAAGTCTCACCCCCTCATTTTATGTCTTTTGGTGAAAAACATTTTTCCTAATTTGTTGAGATTTAAAAAAAAATGTTTAGAGGTAGGTCACGACCTTCAAAGTACCCCAAAGTGTTACAAATTCTTTAAGTCCTTGAATTTTAATTAGAATCGTAAAAACTTTACAACGATGATGTAAAACTACCATGAAAGCAGTACGAAGCCTAACATTCTTTTAAAATAAAATTTACCCCCAACTTTGCCAAAACTCACCCCTTAAGACACTAAAAAGTAATTTTGTATGACACATGCATGATTTCAGCCCTTTTCGACGCCTATGATGCGGGGCTAAAGCTCTACTTTTTACTACCTAGGAACTGAAAAGTGACGTCACAGGTGAATAATGAAAATTATACATCTATGAGCTCACACCCGTGTAGAAATCGCCATATATTTTCCAGATTACCGATCTGGCCCTGATCGGTTTAATATCTTCGGTGCCAGACCGGGATAATTCCATGGCCCAGACCCGAGCCAGACCGGTTCAAGTATTGCAACGCCACCTAGTTACAATTTAGGGAAACTGCCTTGCTGTCAAATGAAGTTTTATTGTTGATGAAATTCATGTTGATTGTCTGAGTTTAAGTGTATAATAAAAAATAAATATGCCAAAGCCTAGTACACCACGAGTTCGAAAGCATCGGGTGTTAGCTGCTTTAGACAATTTTCGTGAGGTGAACGAGGGTAAGTAAATCGTTAAATCGTGTTGAATATTTATCTTGAATCGAAAGCTAACCTCAAACTTGAAATTTATTTGAAAAGTTATTATAAATTGTATATTTTTAAGATGTTTTGAGTTTGCATTAAAGTAAAACAAATAAAAAATGTTTGTACATTTCAATCTAAGTTATTGATTATATATTAAAATTATGTAGATAATGATGCAGATGATGAAGAAGAAAATGGAACGCATGCCGAAATGCAAGTTCCAGGAATTTTAGAAGGTCGAAGTATTATTGATGAAGTCGAGGATGGTGATGAACTGATGGATCATGGAGATGTCAATTCTACTCATGAGGATTCAGATAATAGTCAGGTTCCAAATGTCAGCGTAGATTCAAGTAAGAATTCCTTATAAGATCTAACCTTACAAATAAATCTTTTTATTTTATTATTACTAGTGGAAGCACATTTATTTTTTGCCCGCGAGGTAGTAAAGTGTTCATAAAATATGTACAAATTATTATATATAAGATCCACATACGGTAGATAATTCACGACGTATTTTTTATACAGATTGATTAACGGTGTTGGAACGAAGTTCTAACCTCAAAATTCGATTTCCTCATTTTGAGTGCAATTCTTTTAAAAATAGAAATTTGTCTATAGTGCGACAACAATTTTAATGTGAATGTTTTTTCCTTAAAATGAGGAATTCTGAATCTAACCTCAAAATGCAACCTCTTCATGTTACGAAAAAAGCATTAAAATTATACATTTTTTCGCTCTGTGTGCATCTTTCTATTTAAAAAGTCAATTACGATGTCTCATTTTGAGGCTAGAACTTTGACCCAACACTCTTAACTAA
>CAKNYM010008895.1:0-10713 GCA_932195095.1 Andricus curvator | reverse complement strand
ATCAGCCTAGAGTTCGGGGTGCTGAAAATAATTTAGATGGAAACACGGCGACGGACCGGCGAAACGCCCACATTGAGTGGACGGATCAACTCAGGGATGACGTGTTAGACTGCTACGATGCCAGCATTATCCCTGTTCGTGGAGGCTTTATGGCGCGTATGCACACTCTGTGGTGCCAGAAACACCCAGAGCTTCAGCACGTTTCGCATCAGTCTTTGCGAAATCAAGCCGTAAACTTCCGGAAAAATGGATATGTACGCGGAGCGCTTCCCTAACCGCTGCTTGATCAAGCTGCAGACGAAGATGAGGAAGCGACATTGAGAACCGCAGAAAGCAGGCACCTTTTTAGAACCGCAGGAAGCAGGCACCGTCTGAGAGATGATCGCAATTTCATTACCAGAAGGAACATTAACATGCAAGTTCCTCCTAAGCCCCAAGATCTGGCTGAAATGGATGCCTCCCTCGTGGAGATATCTCGCAAGATTCCGACCTCGGGACCATCAATTGCTTAGTTTATGGTGCTGCGAGAGCTTTGGCTGATTCAAATCGAAGGCTGAAACCGACGATGGATCAAAAGACCAAAAGACGCTTGCATGAACTGAACAAGAAGATTGGGTGGGCAAGACAGAATGCGTCCTGTGTTCAATGTGTGATGGACTACATAACATCTGGTTCGACCAAGAACTAAGGATCTTGAATCAGACACTAAACAATTCAAAGCTGCTGACAATCAAGCAGCATATTGTTGACAAAATACGGCTGTTATCTGACGCAAGGAGGAGAATACAGAAGAGGGAGAGATGGATCAGGGAGAATCAACAGTTTCAAGCTAACCCATCGCGCCTCTTCAGCGATCTACCTGTTTTTGTACAAAATCCACCCAAGCCAAAGGAGGTAGAGACTTTTTGGAGAGAGGTGTACAAGATCCCGAAAACACTAGAGTTGAAAAAAAATACTGACAATATCATCCGCTTCAAGGAGTTTTGGGACAACCTCATAAAATCTGAGGAGGAATGTCCATCAATCACTGCCGAAGAGGTGAAAAAAGCACTCAGAGGCACGAAGAACTTTTCCGCTGCTGGACCAGATTGTATCAAGAACTTTTGGTGGAAGAAGTTTACTTTTACACACCAACATTTGGCCCGCATATTCACCTCATATTTAAAGTCGCAGGCACCCATTCCGCAGTGGCTGGTGTTAGGACGCACTATACTCCTGCAAAAAAAGGCAACATGTCCAACCCAGAGAATTACAGGCCAATAACTTGTTTGGACACGCTGTATAAGATCTTTACAGCTGTCCTCAACAACAGGATTGTTCGACGAATTGAGCCTGTATGGCGAGAGATGTACGAACAACGTGGCTCGAAAAAAGGTGTAGCAGGCTGTCGAGAGAACCTGCTAATTGACATGTGTGTCTGTAAAGACGCTGCAGCCCGTCAGGGCGTCCTGTCAATGGCCTGGATGGACTGCCGGAAGGCTTTCGATTCAACCTCTCATAGACTTATCATCTGTCTGTTGGAAAGCTTGAAGGTACATCCACACATAGTGAGATGCAAAGAGAGATTGATGCCTCTTTGGAAAACTAGATTTACTATCTCATCTAGAAATTATCGTGTGACAACGAACAACGTCAACTTCCAGAGGGGCGTCCTTCAAGGTGATACCATGAGCCCTTTGCTTTTTTGCATCACACTTCTGCCTCTATCTCTCGCACAACGAAATTCTCCTGGATACCTCTGTGGCGACACTAATCAGCGCGAGCATAAGGTCACTCATGTATTTTATATGGATGACCTGAAAATCTATGCCTCTGGTAAAAGAAAACTTCAAACTGCTATAAATATTGTCAAGAACTACCCAGGAGAGATTGGGATGGACGTTGGCTTGGACAAGTGTGCCAAAATTCATCTGAAGAAAGGAAAGATTACTGGCGTTCCCAAGGACCCTGAGCTTGTGGATATAAGTGTTATCAGATATCTTAATACTGGAGAGACCTATACATACCTGGGCGTGCCTCAAAACCGCATTCAGGACGTAACATCAGTGAAGGAATCTCTCCGAAGCAGATACAAGCATCTTCTTCGACAGATTTGGTCTTCCAATCTGTCGGCGTTGAACAAGGTATCTGCGACTAACATGCTTGCCGTCGCGGATCTACTCTACTCGTTTGGGGTAGTTCAGTGGGCGAAGAACGAGCTTAAGGCCCTTGATGTCATTACACGTAAGATCATGCATATGCATAAAAGCTTGCATATCAATTCGTTAGTTCCGCGATTATATATTTCACGCCGTCAAGGCGGACGCGGACTTCTGAATCTCCAGTTTCTTCATAACCGGATTGTTCCAAGTACAGCTTACATAGTTGCGAATGGCAGAGATCCTCTTCTAAAGATGATCAGGAACCACGAGATGATTGGCGAAGGAGCGTTACTTTACAAAGCCGCAGAGCAAGCGGCCGAGACCCTTGGCCTGAATTTTAACATCAGAAGTGAGGAGACTGCATTACTTCATCTAGATGCTTCACTTCTAAAAACCAAAGTGAAGAAAGCAGAGGTTGACAATTTTCACTAAGAGCTACTCGACAAGAAAATGCACGGAAAATTTCACAGAAATGTAGACAAACAGTCCTTGTCGAAGGAGCAAACTTTTGCTTTCCTCAAATCATCAGGGCTTAATTCAGGTACAGAGGGTTTTATTTTCGCATGCCAGGACGGTGTCATTTCCACCTTAGCATACCGTGAGCGCATTTTATGTCAAGAAGTTCCCAGTGATAGGTGCAGAGCGTGTCATGCACACGCTGAGTACCTAGAACACATACTTTTAGGGTGTCCGACCCAAGCGGGAACGACGTATATCTACAGACATAATGCGGCCATAAGGGTGCTTTATTACCATCTTTGTCGCTCTTACTGTGTTGGCCGCGACCCTGCCCTGCCGAACGCTCCAAGGGAGATAGAGTCGATTGTCCAAAACGAGAAGTGCCAAATTTTCTGGAACTACGATTTTTGGGCAGCAGTCTCCGTTGCGCACTCGAGGCCTGACATTGTTCTCCAAGACTTCGAGAAGCGAACTATATTCCTGATCGAATTCTCGGCTCCGTCCGAATACAACATCACTGCAAAGGAGAAATAAAAAGAGGAGAGGTATCAAGACCTTAAAAGAGAGCTGCAACGACTGTACCCAAAATATTCGGTACAAGTAATTGTGCTTGTGATAAGTGCTCTCGGAGGTGCGAAACTACCACTGGTTCGTACCCTTAAAGCCATACCTGCGTGCCAAAAATATGCCAAGGCACTTGCGAGATGGATGCAGAAAGCTGTCATCCTTGGGTCGCTTCGTGTCCTCAAGACACATGAGGGTTTCGCCGGCCTGTCGTTGTGATTTCGTCGTTGAATATGACCACCCATCTCACGGTTGTGAGACGTGGCCGTGGGTGTGATTTACCGCGGTGCCACTGGGGGCTATTGACATTTTTTGGTTACCGACATGTTACCGACCTTCTAGAAGATTCAGAGTTGATGACGTTATCGGTATTATTTTTTTAGAGGCAGCAAAGGAATGTTGTTTGTCACTTGTTTTCAAATTTCGAGCGACATTTTTTCCGAGAAGGGCATCCGGTGTTTGAGCGGCTCTTTCTTTGATATTGTTAATTTACGTTTGATAGGAGAAATATGATTTTGTTTTTGAGATTCTTTCTAAAGCCGAAATGGCATATTAGATAAAAGCCGTCTTTGATTATCTTAGTAAGCTTAATTTTTATCAGCCAAGGCATCCATGGTATTGTATAACATGATGTGTAACAAAGGTATGTTTGCCAAATGTTTTTAAATTTCAAGCGACATTTTTTTAAGAAGGGCATCCGGAAGTTGAGCGAGTTTTTCTTTGACGTTATCAATTTACGATGTATAATTTTTAGAAATAGTTCTTAGCATTTGTTGAGGTGACGTACTGTTTGTCTGAGATTGTTAACCATGAGATTGATTTTTTTTCAGTTGACCACCTGACAAACATTGAGAAAATTCTACAGCTGTAGTGGTTCATGTCCGTGCTAAGTTTATAGAATATTTTTTGATGGCGTCATCATATGATACTGCTCAATTGTGAGAAATGAATTTTACGTGTGGCTATAGACACGTCGATTATAATGTAGAACCTTCTAAAACTTAAAGATAATGAAGATGATATTAATCAAATTGAAAAAATAAATATTCAAAATTCTATTGAATAGTATAGGTATATATGACAGGAGCCTAAATAAATAAACCATTTCTTATGGTAGGTCATATATTCAGGATCTTATCTTCAGGGTGTGGTGAGCCCACACTTGTAGTTATTTACTACAAGAAACTATACACCTAGAAACACTACCCGAATCGGGCAGTGTCACGCCTACCCTGAAAGGGAAATGGCTTAATGGTATACTTACTTACTTAAAGTCTGTATCCCCGTGTCGAGTTTCGAGCGAGAACGTAATATGAGAGATGTGATTGAGATCTCTTTTATTTAATGTTAAAGCATTATTAGAGTTTGTGTTCTAAAAATCTATGTCACTATCTAGAACATAATAATATCTGGACTTGTTTAGCCGTGTTGATTTTAGAGATCTGAATGCACTGGTTGTTCACTAAAATCAGATATAATGAACCAATCTTGCGTTTTCAGCGATGTATGAAATAACGTAAATTGAATGCTTATTGCAATGGTGTCATATTAAATTAAAAAAAAATGGTTTCTAATTCCGTCTGATGCACTCATACCCCTTTGATGCGCGCCGACGTCATATGCCAGAGGTGTCATATTCCATATGATAATAAACAATTCCTGATAAACAAACTTCCATTCAGATGACGTCATCATAATTACAATACAGAATTTCCGTGAAATTAATGTTCAATATAGAATGATATTAATGTGCTTGAAGTTCTGAAAGTTCAAATGAACGAAATTTTTTACTGATGACTTTATAAACCAGAAAAAGTGGTCAAATGTTTGTTCACTTTTATTGGAAATAATTTATTATTGAAACAGAATTATAATGCATATTTTAAATTGTAATGGCAGCAATATTTATGAGTAAAATAGAAATCGGGAAAAATATTTCTTTCATTTGAACGTTCGGAACTTCAGGTAAATATGATATTAGAACACGAGAAAAAATATATACAAGCTGTTTATCGATATCAGCAGATTACTTCACTCATTGGCAAAACATAAATAAAATAATGAATTGTATTTTTACTTGAAACAACTTCACACTTTATGAAATTCATATTACTTTTTCTTGAATTCATTAAAATTTTGTTTATATAAATTGAGAAAGCATTGATGTCAAGCTCCAGACAATCCCGCTAAGTAAAATTTCAAAGCTATATCTTAGTTGTGCAGCGATTCAGATTTCAGAAGAAACAATTCTTATAAAACTTCAATTTCGTACATCTTCAGAACTAAAATTTTCCAAAATCCTTGTCAAGAAAATTTTTTTTTTTTTTGATTCCATAATGTCTTCACATTAAATCGGTTTTCATAATTTAAACAACAAAAATTCTGTAAGATAATCAAATCTTCATTTTTCCATGAACTAAATAATAATCTTTTAAATAAATAATTTAATTTTTGAATACATAAAAGAGTTTTATAATTTTGAATTACTGATGCAACTATTATGAGAATCATCAAATCCCAAGCATTTTGCATACGATTTATTTCCGAACTTTCTTACTACTGTCAGAGTGTTTAACTTTTGAAGTTATTGCTCCTATTATAAATGTTAAAATTTCTGTTATCCAATGTGGAGTGTAATCTTTTTTTTTTAAATATGTTTATACTTGCCAACACATACGTTTCCTCTCGTTTTAAATTTGTTGGTTCCTTATGATTACTATTTAGTTTACAATTTTTCGATATTTACAATAAAATTTTCTTTTCTCGTCAGCGGTAAATTCACGGAGAAAAATGGATGTTTAAATGTAGATGTTCAAAGGGTAAGATGAAGTACCGCCTAACATGCAGATATTCATGTCGAGCATCTACTATCTTTTCGAGATGTTAGGCGTAAAAATATTTTTTTGTTAAACTGAAACACATTCAGATGTTGAAATCGTCCGAGCGCATGTGCATCGCGCATTGGAATTTCACGGCTATGTTTTCGATATTACAATTGTGGAATATTACAATTTTGGAGCATTTCCAAAGGATCAAAATTAGCTATTATTTTTTTTTCAAACTTTTTCTCGGGTGAACCCGGTTTTTCGTCATAGCCACGGACTAAGTCAAGTGACTGATGAGATGCGGATGTTATAAGTTATGTCAATACGATGTTTGAAATCATTTGCGATGATGTTGTAGGTACAAAATTAGGAGCATGGTGTATTTTGCAGTTTGTCTTTACCGCTGTTATCCTTACGCAGGCCGTGAGTGTTGGAGGTGACAACAGTCGCCTCTGAATGCTTTCTTGGAGCTACCATGTATCACGCCATAGGTTCTTAGTCACTGGCCTCCTGATGGTCTAGGAAGTTTCTTACAATGCGACAGGTGTTTAATAAAACCGCCTTCTGAACTGCCGCCAGTACCCTACTGACTCCTAAATGTTCAAGATGTTCACTGCATCTTGCGTGCACATTGCCTGTAGCCGAAATCACAATAGGATGAATAGATGCATGTTTTACATTCCTCCATATTGCCTTTACTTCATGCCTTAGCTCGCTATACTTATGGATCTTGGTTGTATAGGTTGCCTGCAAATTTCGGTTAAGTGGACAAGCAATGTCGATGATGTAGACTCTTCCACCTTTTTTTTTCGCATCACGATGTCAGGTCGATTATCTCGCATGTAATGATCCGTCTGGATGGTCACATCCCAATGTAAGATGTAATCTTTATTTTGTAAAACGGGAATTGGAATGTATCTATAGAAAGGCATCCATTCTTTTAAGAGTCCTAGGTTTAGGGCAAGTTGTTGATGTATAATGCCCGCCACATCATTATGTCTGCGCGTATATTCTCTTTGAGCCATTACGCGACAACCATCAATAATGTGCTCGATGGATTCGTTGGTATCTCCACATAATCGGCACCGGTCAACCACGTCTTGATGTAACACGTGTTTGCGATAATTCCTGGTGCTGACAACCCTATCCTGAATCGCAATGACGAATCCTTCCGTTTCTGGATACAGGACTCCCTTTCTCAGCCAAATATTGGATGCCTCACTATCCACTTCATATTGATCTAACGTTTTGGGGTGTTCGCCGTGGATGGCTTTCTGTCTCCATTGCGTTGCTAATTCCTCTATGGTTTCTGCCCTGATACTCAAGGCCTCCTCTGAGGACAAATTCAAGGGCGTGTAGTCAAGATCCGCTTTACAGATCGTATTGTAAAGCTTAACATCTCGCTTGCTGTTAAAATAGTCCCGCAACTGTATGACTTGTGACTCACACAGTTTCCTGACATCTACAATGCCCCTACCCCCTCTATGTCGTGGTAGAACTACCCTTTCAATCGCCGAATTACTGTGGTGCATACGGTGTTTTGTCATTTCTACGCGGATGATTCTGTTTAATCGTTCGAGGTCGGTGTTCGACTATTTGATGAGCCCAAAGAAGTACGTGAGAACAGGGATGGCATAGGTGTTCATTGCCCTGATCTTGTTTGCCGAGTTAAGAGAACTCTTCAGAACAAATCTGAGTCTTTTAGTGAAGGCAGTCGTTAGGCTTTTCTTAACTATCGTATGCTGAATACCCTTGGATACAAGAATACCCAGGTATTTATATGACTCGCCCTCAGCCATTGCCTCGATGTCATTCACGAAATCGTTCTCTTGTTCTGCGGTCCCTAATTTTCCTCTGATTAAATGCACTGTTCTGCATTTATCTAGTCCAAAATCCATATGGATATCGTTGGAAAACTGCTTTGTGACATCGATCACTTGCTGCAGTCTCTTGTCCGAACTAGCGTACAGCTTCAGGTCATCCATGTATAGAAGATGGGTCAATTGATGACCATCCTCGTTATCATGTACTCTGAACCCATGAGACATGCTATTTAGAGTTTTGTTCAGTGGGTTCAATGCTAAACAGAACCATAATGCACTGAAGGAGTCTCCTTGGAATATAACCGTCGTAATGCGTATTGATCTAGTTATCCTTGGTTGTCCATGATCAAAATACTTGATTGTTGTACCCCAAAGCATCATCGCACGACTTAGGAAGTCAATGATGCGTGGACAAATTTTGTATACTTTTAAGACTTCAAGCAAATAGTCATGTGGTACGGAAGGAAACTCTTGCTTGTAGTCAATGTATGCCATGTGCAAGTTCCTTTGATGTTTACGAGCTTGCGTCATGGCAACAGCGTCTATGGTGACTAGATCTTTACTGCCTCGGGAGTTTTTACAACATCCTTTTTGTTCTTCTGTAAGGATGTCATTCTCGTCCCAGTGAGAATATACCTTATCTGCTATGATAGCTGTCAGACATTTATATACTGTTGGAAGACAGGCTATCGGTCGAAATTCAGATGGATTTTGAGCGTCTGGTTTTTTAGGCAAAATATACGTAGTACCCTGGCATCAGAGCTGGATGTTCGATGATCTTCTGAAAACACCGTGCCAACGCAGGATGCACACTAGTCAGGTACTTGTACCAGAAATTGTGCACCATGTCCGGACCTGGAGCTTTCCAGTTACATCCTTTTTTCAATACCGCTGAAACATTTAAAGCTGTGATGTTCGTCAGCTCCATTTCAGGGTTTTTGCTTGCTCTTGCTTTCTCCAGTTGGAACCACGCAGTGTCCAAATTACTTCTGTTAGTTTTTCCCCAAACATCTGACCAATACTTAGTCATGTCTTCCAATTGAGGAACTTCGCTGTCTTGTTGGTTATTTTGCTTTACACTCAGTTCACTATAGAACCTTCTTTCATCTGCCTGAAAGGTTCGATTTTGTTGCCTTCTTGCACTACTTTTCTTGTACCGGCGCAATCTAGCAGTAAGAACATCAAGTCTCTGCCGCTGGGAGTCTATAATCTCATCCAATATTGCTAGTGTCAATGTCTCGATGTACCGAGGGTGGATGATTTTAATAACATGGTGTATCAGCTTTCTGGTTCGATTTCCTTTTTTATATTGAGTGAGTCGACCCAATGCATTTATAGGCCTAGTTCTGCGGCCCAACGTTCTAACGGTTGTCACAGGTGCATAGTATACAAGAGTTTGCACCTCTAACGCATTTTGCGTTGCGTTCAACTGCATAGGTAAAACCTTTGTTGTTCAGGTGCTCTATTAGTGCACGCAGATCACCTGTGATGTTCATCTTGGGCAGTGAATGCCTTTGTGTTGGTTCTACATGTCTGAACTCTAGTAAAGCATGACCAAAATTCCTTTCAAGGTGCTGTAGCTTTTCTGGGACTTCGCTGTTTAGATCATCGTTTATAATGTCCGGATGTGGTTCTAGTCCATCCGGTACTTGATGTTCATTATCCCTAGCACCTATGCCTTCAGCTGCAATCAAGTCCTCGTTGTCCACATCTTCCAATGGAAGTTCATCGATAGGAAGCTGCTGTTCCACTTCCATTTCGATGGCAGCTATTTCAACAGCCGAAAGCAATTTGTTTACAGATATTGAGCGTTTTTGATCTGCTAGATTCTGCTCATTTATTCTTGTGGCTAGTCCTGAGTACTTAAGTAACAAGAGACTATGATGTTCTCTCCTTACACTTTGCCCACTTTTCTTTGCCAAAAAATAAGAGCGCATCACATCTCTGTTCATATGGTATGTCCATTTTAATCGCCTCCTTGGTTGTTGAACCTCTGCTTCTGGCACTGGTTGTATTAGGCCATCTACCTCCGGAGAATGTGGTGGTGCTGGATCATCAACAGGTTGAGGAAGAACATCAATTGCCACTGCTTGTTCGTGTGACGCGGCCTCCTCTAATTGCTGTTGATTGCCGTTTTCTTTCCGGTCCAAATCAACCTGCTGTTTAATCTCCATCGCTCGATCTTCTGAGATGAGTAGATTAGTCCTGATGTCCTTCACCTTAGCGATAAGAGCTCTTAATGCGACTTTCTCTATTTGAGGATACTTTGCGGCAAATTTCGTTCTGAAATTTTGTCCTTTTTTGCGTGAGGTTTCAAACTTCGCACTTTCATAATAGAGACGCATCAATTCCTCATTCATTGTGATATCCCACTTGATGCTCTCCCACGGTATTTCTGTTGAAGTGGTTGGCTGCAAATAGCTAACGCTAGCCAAAGCATCCTTAGCAGACACAGTTGATGTTTCACTGCTTACCGTATGTCGCAGATGTTCTTGCTGGCCAGCTGTTTGATTAGTGAGATCTGCCTGACCATCTCGCCGCTCACCATGACCACCGTCCCGCATGCTGTGGCCCCCAGCGGTGGCTCCAGGGGCGCCCCAAAGATCCTCGGGTAGCGACAAGCGTTTCAAAATTTTTAAAATATTCTCCATTATTAGTTATGGGTTTTGATGTTCCTCTTAGTCACTTTCCTCTTCATTCTCTGCCTGTCTGGCATGGGAAACCCTGTCAGTAGCAATGCTACGGCCAACATAGCCGTCAAATTCATGAGAGGAAAGCTCAAGCCCTACCGCGACGACAACGCGAGAACACCTTCGGCAGGGAGAACACCTTCAGCAGGCTATTATTATTATTAATATTATTATACCATCAAGCCATTTCCCTTTCGGGGTAGGCGTGACT
>CAKNYM010008871.1:0-10219 GCA_932195095.1 Andricus curvator | reverse complement strand
CGGCGCCGGATTTCTATTTGTGGGGTTATCTAAAGAATCGCGTGTATCAAGAAGTGCCCACAACTCGTGATAACATGATCGAGCGAATCAGGTCTGCTTGTGCACAAATATCAGCAGACACAATTCGCAGTTGTGTGGAATCTTTCAAAGCTCGGATTAACAAGTGCATCGAAGTGCGTGGACACCATTTTGAGCACTTATTGTAAAATAATTAGTCGAAATCAAGCATCCCTGTGGTGAGAGGCAAGGGGACTCACCGAAATCAATCACCCCGATGGATGGTGAGAGGCAAGGGGACTCACCGAAATTAAGCACCCCGAAGGGAATAGACAACTACTACGTCCGCGTCGTTATTCCTGGGTAGAGCTAAAAGTAGTGTCAACAATTTAATTTTTCGCAAATGCAGCGCCATCTATCGCGAATCGAAACAAATTTTCCGAATAAAACTTACGTATTTCGTAAAGGAGAATCTGAATCTGTGATAAAAAATTGGGGTTGCCATTTGAAATTACAAAGTTACCACCACCCCTGCCTCCTGTGGGGGTGGGGTAAATTTTAGCAAATCTTTTTTCTCCCTCGAAAATAAAAAGTTTTTATTCCAGACATTTTTTCCGTAGGATGCGTATTTTTTGAGATATTTCGTTGTCTCAAGTTAAAAAAAACACCCTGTATACATACAGACACATTCATAAAAAAAACCTGTTTTTTTGGTTCAGGGGGTCCCAAAGCGTGGATATTTGACAAAAACTGGGAGGGTCAAATTTTACACAAATCTAATACCTTCTCTGGATGAGAATGTAAAAATAGAATAAATTGTTCCAATTTTCAAGTACCATGAGCATTAATGATAGTTATTCTATTGTTTTAATCGTTAGAAACAGTATTGAGAACATAAAAAAATTAAATATTTTGCATACCCACACACAAGATGAAAAAGACATTCAATAAGCAAAGTTGTCACGAGAATGTGCCCACTTATGGGGCAGATTTTTTCACTGTTAATGTTATTTTTTACGAATAAAACAAAAACTACGCCTCCTATCAAAAAGTTACCAATAACAAATTTGTAGATCTTTTTTGAGTGCACAATTTTTGTTTCGTCATCATTTGTCGTATCTTGCATAGTTTGATCGTAAAATTAAATTTTGGATTTTTCATTATTTGTTGTGCGATAAAAATGTGAATTTTCGATTTTTCGAATAAATTCAAAAAGCCGTTACGATAATCTTGTAGGGTGTGCAAAAAGAAACATTTTTCTTGTCTTGAATTTTTTTCGTATCGTGCGTTGTTTGGCTGAAAATGTTAATTTTCGTTTCTTCTTTTGGATTTTGAAAATGCTGTAACTCTGAAAATTTCATTTGATCGAAAAATGTCATTGAAATAAATTATTTGAAGTTTCGAGCACTCTGAACAGCCGCACATATAATTTTCAAATTTTGTAAAAAATGGTCTAAAAAATTTTCAAAATGCGCTCACTTATTGAATTTTTATCCAAAATGGCTGGCTAACGAACTTGACCTTTAGTTTAGGAGACTAAAAGAGGCCAAAAGGCCAATCACCAAAGGCCAATCCAATCGGTAAATTCTTTCGAAAGTTATCGTGCCCACAAAAAAACATACCTACGTACATACATACATGCATAGATACATACATATACATACATACATACGCACATACATACAAACATACAGACAGACACATTCGTAAAAACCTGTTTTTTGGTTCCAGGGGGTCTCAAAACGTTGACATTTGATAAAAACCGGGGGGTGAAATTTTACACAAATCTAATACCTTCTCTGGATGAGAATGTAAAAATCCGGCCTAAAGTCGTTCTGCAGGATTTAATTCTGAGAATTGTGGTCTGAAGTGGATAATGAACAGTTTCGATTCCTCCCACTGTGCAACGGTCCAAGAATAGGTGCCGATATCGGCCCTAAGTTCGATTGTCAATATCGCGCCTTTTTTTGTGGTTCATTCTGAACCAATTTATTTAGATTATTACATTTTCCAAATAGGAAAAAGAAAAATTATTTAGACTCAATTAAAGGAATTCAGAAAATATTCATAAACAAATCCTGCAGATTGCAACGAATCATGAGTTTAGGGTCTCTATTTAAAAAATTGTTAAATTAAGATCAAAAAGAAATCTATTTTATCATGAATAATTTTATGCAAAATGAGCATGAAAAAGATTCACAATTAAAAAAACAGACTTCCAAACTACTTACTGCCTTGCAGTTTTCCTACGAATAATCCCTGATGAGGGAGTCTAAATTGGCCCCGAAACATTTTGGTTCCCTAGTAGTATAAAAAAGACGGAGAAAGGAAAAAGTGAAATGTTGGTTTTGGTTGACTTTTTCTCTTTTTCTTCCTCTTTTTTCATTTGGTTATTTTTGTCTCTAATGAGCCGAAAAGTGAGGTAGTTTGGAAGTCTGTTTTTGTAATTGTCAATCTTTTTCATGCTTATTTTGCATAAAATTATTCATGGCAAAATAGATTTCTATGCATCTTTTTACTATCAAAACTTATTGAATGAATAAGAGAGAATATCAAAACGATTTCCTTGTCAGATTTTCTGTCTGTTTGAAGGCGTTATCACTCTGGTGTTAGGACAAAATACGCATCGAAAATTAGGGTATATTACTTGACTTTATCCCGAAAATATAATTTCCGCGAAACCTAGAATTTCATTTCGGAACCTTTAGTAATGAGATAATCCTCGAAGAATGTGGTGTAGAGGAGACACTTGTTGACATATGTGGGCGTCCGCATGAAAAAGGCCCTTTTGGCTGGTTCTAATTTAGGAGATATTCGCGTTTTTCTAATTGAAGATGTAAATTTGCCATTTTCAGATTTGTGTGGAGAATGATGGCACTGACTAATATTACGGAATTTTCCGTAAGACTAACTCGTAAAGTATAGCGCTAAGGCTAGTATTACGGAATTTTCCGTAATGTTAGCCCTGAACAAGCTGGAGAAGGGGTTAGTCTTACGGAAAATTCCGGAACGGTAGACTGTTCGGAGAATGATACTATGAATCACACTGTATCTATCGGCATTATACTCATGTTCCAGCTGCAACCGGAAGTGGGTGCATTACTGTATTTTCAGTTTAAAAAAAAGAGAAGAGGGCCCTTATGGCCCGTGCACAGTGGGAAAAATATGACTTTTTTGTTGAAAATAACGTACAGCCCACAAATATTGACCGATTAAAACGATTTTTTTTAAATCTGATAAAATTTCAATGAAATTTTCCGAGGCTGATTTTTTATTTAGTTTTTCAATTTCTTTATAAATAAACAAATATGACGAAAAAGTGGCCATTTCTTCTATTTGACGTTCGCGGTATACCATTAAGCCATTTCCCTTTCAGGGTAGGCGTGACACTACCCGATTCGAGTAGTGTTTCTAGGTTAGTTTCTTGTAGTAAATAACTACAAGTGTGGGCTCACCAATAATAGGAGATTGTTGTAATCGCCGACGTTTAATAGATTTACATTAGGAAGTGTCTACGTGTACCGAAATTTCGATACAAATATGGGTGTTTCTACAAAAAAATCCGGCTATTCGTACTGAAAACATGAAATGCATCAAATAATTATGAATTTGCTGCAATTATCATAAAGTTCCCAATTAAAAGGACTGGTATTGAAAAAAACGAATTTTTCCGTCGACAAATGCCTGAATAATGCATCTCTTTATTAAATTTGTAATATTAACAAGAATAGTCTTGAGAGAAATTTTCTTCATTTTGATATTGTGTCCATCAAAATTTCTTGCAATATAACCGAATATGTTCTACAAGAAGATCTGACAAAGAGAAAGCCTAACGTGTTTGCAATGTTTATTTAAATTATCCTTCCTAATTATATGTTTTAATTCACCATTTGAAATTTGCGATGTAGGCCAGGCGGTACGTAGTTTTGTTTGACAATAATTCCGACTAAAGAAATTATGGTTTTAAAATGTTCTTTGGGTCAATATAAGGAACCGTTTTCGTTATCCCCCTCCCCTGACCTCTGCGTATCTTTTGGCAGTGGCGTAAGCTTTCAAAAAACGGTTTTTTATTTATAACTCGTTTGTTTATGGTTTTTTGCAAACTCTGCGTTCACAAAAATTGAAGAACATAAAATTCTCCACAAAAAAGTTTCTATTGATTTTTTTCATACGACCCATATTTTTCGAATAATAGCCGGACAAAGTCCAAAAATTTGTAAAAAATGTTGAAAACTTGCACTTATATTAGTTCTGAAATGACGTTGGATAAATGTATGCACTAATTGTCGGTAAGATCAATGTTAATAAATAAATAATACATTAACAACTTATTTTTTATTGTTTATAAATAATTTTATTGATGGAATAAATGTTTTCATTATATACGGTTTTCACAATTGCGAGGCTATGTATGAAAGTATTTGAGACCACTTAGTCGAAAAATTTAGAGAATAGCTTGGTCGTTGGAATGTAAAAAATCCAGAATGTCAGAGGCGTACCAAAACATTGAATTAGGATAATTGTAATTTAAAACAAAAACGACGAATACCATTGGCGTAGAACAGGGCTCACCACTTTCAGCAAGTGTTGACTGAAATGTCATCGGTGGAAGGCTCGTCCTGCCTTCGTCTTCGCTTAGATGCTCTCACACCTGAGCTTGATGGTTGAGGTTCGACCTCCATCAGGTCACCTCTACTCTCCTGTTCATTGTCATCTTCATCATCACCGCTTGACTCAGCTGACTCGCTCTCTGACTGAAGCCCTTCGTCGTCCTCATCTCTCAAAAAGCGCTCTAGTTGGATACCGACTCTGTCGTCAATGTCACTGGTGTCCTCATCCTCCTTGATATTCGTGCAAGATTGGCCGCGGCAGTTGCCACAAATCGTTGAGCATAGCAGTCCAGCTTTTCTGCAAGTGCAGGCTGCTTTGCAACCTTTGGTGCATTTGCACGAAATTCTCTGAAGCAGTTCTTGAGGAGCCGCGTCTTTGAGGGTGGGGATTGGTGTTAGGCCATGCTTGCTTCTTTTCCAACCCCAATCTTCCGGACTTTTCGTATTACCCAACCACTGTTGAACCTGATGGTAGGTTCGAAGAGAATGTTGCCTTGCTGCTGCTCGGTTGGTGGAATAGATGCAAGATTGCAAGCAGTCTTAGATAAAGACTTAACGAGGCACTGATGTCTGCATGTATTCAGTGGGGATTCATTCTCCATTCCATACAACGCTTTTATGAATATTTGTCCTACTTCATCGATGCGATCTTGCGATGTACGTTGATCTTTGAAAACTTGCATTGCTCTTTGCAGGTTCTCTTTTTTTGCAAGAGTTTAACAAATTTTACCTTGCCTTGTCTGTAGAAGGCCGAAGTCGTATCGCATCCACTGAATGTGTGAAGAAACAATGTTTTCGGATACTTCATGAGGATACTTGAAGCTTGCTGTAGAATACATACACATTGGTGTTTTACCTTTGCCTGGTTTCATGAAGTAGATGTTGGATGCTGATGAAGCTAGAGCTGTAAGTAAAATAAGGAGATACTTGATAGTTCTATTGCAGTTTTAATGATGAGCTTATCAGCATCTTCAGCAGCCTGCTTCACAAAGAAACCAGCATTTTGCAGTTTCTCCCGAATCATTGAAATGAGCCGATTCTTGTTCTTATCATTGGCGAAGAATTTCTCCTGTGAAGTTGTTGCTGTCATTGTTTCATCGAACAGTACGTCAGCAGTCGTGTGCCTGTGTGATCGATGAAGACGTTCGGCTGATTTTGTGTTTTTCATCGCAGCATCATCTGGGTAGCCGTCAAAGACAACTGCACTGCCTGGTTTGTAGTACTTTGTAACGTATTGCACGTACTCGGATACGATGCATTCGAATGTCTTACGCTGATGCCATACAACTCGATGAAGCAAGAATCCACCGTCTACTACGTTAATCACGTTATTCAAATCTATGGACTCGTTAACGGGAGAAAACAGCTCGTACACGGCCGATTTTCTGGTTTTCCTCATTCCAGATTCATCAAATAGTGAGAGTGGGAAAGGAGCAAGTTCAAATTCTAAACACTGCTCTAGATCTTTCTCAGACCTCTTACTGATTGCTATTCTCTGAAAAATTAATGAGGAGTCAACTGGAACGATCTCATCGCGAATCTCGACTGACGAGTTCACTGCTTTCAGAGGAATCACTCTTTTCTTCCTCTTAAATTTCACATCTGCATAGTTTCCGCCGACTATTTCAGCCATAGAAGACATACCGACCTCATATGCTTTGTATCAATCGATGTCACGTCACAAGCTTCTCAACGTCCTGTAGATATTTTCTACCCCTTCTGCTACTTCTACAATAACAGGCATTGCAAGAATCCATTTTGCAAGGACGCTATAAGTAATTCCCCGACCATGTGTTAAACCACCAGAACTTTTCATGGATCTCATGAGAGTCTGCTCTATGATCATATCTGACCAAATGCCAGACCAAAATTTATCGGAACGCCTGATAGTGAAATAGCCTTTTTTACAAAGAGATTATAATCCTTTGCACTCAATCTGTTTTTGAGATCATGCATATTTTGCAAATACAACTGGGCCAATTTTGCGTACAGGAAGTGTCCACTCGCATGAAAGTATGGCAGCATCCCTTGAATCGTCTGTAGATGCAGCTTCCAGTTGCCAGTCCTTTCTGCTTCAATGAAGTGTTTAATTAGGGTAACCATATGAAAATATTGCACCCATAATTTGGCCGTAGGTCCACGTTCTTCCAGTTCACTGAGTTTCTCCATTAATTTTTTACGCATACTCTCGAATTCTTCGGTTTCCATTGATTCTAACAATAAGGGATCGCTAATATCTGGCAAAACTTCTTCCATCAACGCACGTTCTTCAAAACTAAATGCCACAGTATTTAAGACGATCTTGGCGAGAGCTAGGTGAGCCAGAATAGCGCTCTCAATGTGCTTGAGTAAGCATGGCCGGTTAGCATTTTTTCGGTAGATCTCACTGCATAAATAATGATAAAGAGATCTTTCAAGCCGCTTCCATCCATAATGTATCCTATTGCACCCATAAATGACATTAGTAGGTGGAAGCCACCAAGACGCACGATAACGCAGTACAGGATCGAATTTTCACCGCTGGATGCTACGATGTCTCTAGCTTTGATGTAGAGCGGCTGATCGAATGTCACGAAACACGAACTGTTCCTCGATGCTGCAATTACGAATTATCATGTCACTTTGACGGATAATATAAGCAGATCTAACTTATGTTAACGGTACAGACTATAGTTTGGACGGCTCTATAAATTGTAAAAAAATATTGTAAAAAAATATTGCTAAAAAATAATTAATAAATAAACACACGGTTATATTCTGACATATATTTTCGTATATACTTATAATTAATCGGTATTTGTAAGTTACAACGCTTATAATACAATTAAAATTTCGCACGCAACGGGGGGGATTCGAACGCATAAACCTAAGCACGCAAGTCGATTAGCTTAACCACTACACTATGACACGAGTTGCGATCTGTGAAATAATTCCGAAATGCATTTGTAACTAAGGTGGCGACCTCGGTAACGACTTTTTAATACGCTTCCATGCCATCGCGGTACACGACAAAAGTTCTCGCATTTACCTGATATCCATACAAGTCAGCTGGAACAGTCGCGGAACGCAAACACGTCTTGCTCCAATAAACTCTCAACTGTACGCGACCTGTGAATAAGATGTGCCATCCAAAATTGTGTTATTTATTATAAAACCACTTCATTGCTAAGTGGGGATATATAGTAATGTGACTACTGTCACAGAAATGTCAAAAATAAATGTTTTTTAGGTGATGCAATCCATCCATTGCCGATGGCGTCATGAATTCATCCGGTGGTTCGCGCTGATAGATTGCGTTATTACGACTTTGAGGGCGAGCTAAACAAGCTATTCGGATCGGTAGCATGTACCGATCCTTCTGCAATGTTCACTGCACCACTATTGTAGTCTCGGTTCAGTGTATTTTACATATCTTACCGTATTTCATACTAGGGAATAGAGGTTTATTTTACTAAAGGATTACCGTTAAATTCACCCTAAATTCACTGTGACATTTACGAAATGCTAAGTGCTTTTGACATTTTCACCCCTTCATTAAGAGCAGTTTTTGCTGTTACGGTTACAAGAAACACTTTACATTTCTTGATTAGTAAATATTACATTTCTTTTTTCTGCGTGTGCCAATAATCCGTCAATATCTTGTGTCCAGTATCACGGAAAGAAATAATCGGCTCCTTGCTCCTTTTTTGCGAGATAATTATTTCATCCTTATAAGTGCTTTCTAGCTTCATTACAATGCTGCGCGTCGATGGAAGGGGTCCCTTATATGTTGCTAATATCTCATTCAAGGAAAACTGACATTCCTCTCGGCTTTCCAAAATATAGGAATAAATGTGGTCGATCGCGAGGGAGAGGTTCTCGTTTTCAGGTCGGCCCTTTTCATGCGTCGTTGCCTCAGGGCGGAAGAAATCCCTTATGCAGGTCGAATGGTATCTACCTGTGGATACGAACATAATTATTGCAATTGTAATTAAAAAATAACTTAAAAAATAACTTAAAAATCCTTTAAGTAATTATTTCGTATTTTTGCAATATTTATTACACACTCAAAAAAATTTTGCTTGAGTCAACCAGAATTTTCCCTTACTATTACGTCTCGTTAAAGTAACCAGAATTTCTGATTAAAATAGTCAGAATTCTGTTTAAAACTATCAGAATTCTATTTGCTTTAATCAGACAAAATAGTAAGAGCATATTTAACCAGAATTCTAGTTAGGCATGTACACTAGTTATCTCAAGTTCAAAAATGAGCATTGTTAAAAATGATTTATAAAATCGAAAAAAAATTTCCCACTGTTAATTGTAAGAAATTTTGGAAGACAAATGAATGCGAACTTCAGAAAAAAATATTTTATGTTAAAATTGTCTATTTAAAAACAGTTATTTAGAGTTTTGTGTTTTTGCTTTCTTTTCAGGTAAAAGTTGCAATTCTTATTTATTTCTAATGTTGTTCAAATGTTAATTTTATAAACAATATTTTTCTTAAATACAATTTTTTAAATAAAAAAGTACCAACGAGATTTTCAGAAAATCTTTCATCTTTATAAAGAGAAAGCATAAACATAACACTCTAAAAAGCTATTTTTAAACAAATAATTTCGACCTGAAGTATTTTTTTTTAAAGTTTACCATCAGTTTTCTTCCAAGAGTAGTTACATTATCAGTAGGAATATTTTCCTTGAATCTAGAAATAATTCTAAACAATGCTCATGTTTGAACTTGAGGTAACTACTGTACATCCTTAAGTTGACCATACTTTTTTTAGTGCAGACTTAAAAGAATTGTGAAATAAGTAAAATTAGACTCAGTTAATTTATTTATTTGTCCTTCTGTTAAGGTCATTGTTAGTAAATGTGTAGATATTTCTTTCTAAAAATGGTAATGTGAAGTTTTTTCCTAAAATTTGGACCCCCTGCGTCCAATATCCTACGTGATTTTTTCCGATCTTCATTCAAGACAGCATATAAAAATGTCCAACCCACCCCCCTTACTAAAAATACTTTACTTCATTTGTGGGCGGTCCCTATCTACTCATCCCGCCCCACGTTCGCCTGTTAAGGAAAACCTGAAACGTTACACCTATTAAGGGAAACTTAACAATTCTTAAGTAATGGGTTTTTTGTTTACATACCTTCAGCGGCTACGAGGTCAACATTTTCAATGCGCAATATGACAGTCCTTCCCCATTCATCATTCCGATTTCTTCCGACTTTCATTATGTTCTCATGAATGGTCATCGTCATAACGTTACTGACAATGATACGTTTGTCCTTCGCCTTCTTAGTTTCCGCTTTTAAAAATTCGGACGATGCATCGTTGGCACAGAACAAGCATTTTGATTTCCACGAAAATCGATCACTTGATCTCTTAGCACTCGATTTACTCTTACCCGCTTTCACAGCAGCCGCGATGCTTGATTCTTTTATGTAAGATTTTTGACACTTCAAATGCACAACAGATTTCAATCCCTTAAGCCGATGCACTTTTTTATCCTTCCTTTTAAGACTAGCTTCTCTTAAAGTATTTGTTCCTCTCTCCTTTACCTCGGTATTATCACCTTCGCCAGAGAGACTTTTCTCACATATGAAACATTTATTTTCTTCCATTTTTAC
>CAKNYM010008852.1:0-11554 GCA_932195095.1 Andricus curvator | reverse complement strand
TCGGTTATTTTAAACAAGAATCATTAGATTTTGAAGATGATTCAAAATTCTAAACAATTTTTTGTTATGTTATTTTAGTGTTTTTTATTGGAAATAATTGGTATTTTTAATGGAAAATTATTAGATTTTATCCGATTTACATGGGAGAAGTCACGCAAAACGAAAAATTTGCATAATTTTTTCAATTTGTATTCGAATCATTCTACCTCCGTGGACAAAAATTTGCATGGGGTGCTTAAAATATCTTCCTAGTCAAAGACTCAACATTTTAAAGAATCACAAAATGCCGGCCATCTAAATGGGCCCAAAAAAGCTATTTCTTAAAGTTATTAACAAAGGGTGTCCAAAAATTGTGAAAAAATTTAATAACAAAATCGCGGCTAATTAAAAATTGAGAAAAATACCTTTTTTCCACAGTTTTTAACGCCATATTTCAGGAAAACAAAATGTTTGGCTTAAAAAATTACTTGATAAATTTTAAAATCCAAAATTTTAAAGAAATGCAAAATTTAAACTAAAATCAAATTCAAAATGACGGCCAATTCAAAATTTAAAGAAAGCTTATTGCTACAGTTTTCAACTAAATACTTTTAAACTTTATAAAAAAAATTTTGATTCAGAACCTCCCTGCTGGAAGTAAAAAGATAGAGATCCTATCCTTTTGAATCATTTTGAATCTTTATGATCGAAATAGATAGAGAAAATGTTTCCCATTCTATCTCTTTGTCAATCTAAACTCGCGTCTATCTTTTTCAATCCTCTCTTTTCTATCGCATCCTATACTTTATCTATCAACGTCAATCTTTTTCTATCTTTTTGTCTATAGAAATTCACGTCTTTCTTTTCCAATCTCCTTTTCTCTATCTCATCCTATCCTACTTCTATCACCGTCAATCTTTTTCTATCTCTCTATCAATCTTAACTCCCTTTATTTTTTTCAATCTCCTTTTCCCTTTCTCTTCTTATCCTCGATCTATCCGCGTCAATCTTTTTCTATCTTTTTGTCTATATAAATTAACGTCTTTCATTTCCAATCTCCTTATCTCTATCTCATACTATCCTCCTCCTATCAACGTCAATATTTTTCTATCTCTCAATCAATCTAAACTCCCTTTATCTTTTTCAATCTCCTTTTCCCTATCTCTTCTTAACCTCGATCTATCCGCGTCAATCTTTTTCTATCTTTTTGTCTATATACATTCACGTCTTTTTTTCCAATCTCCTTTTCTCTATCTCATTCTACCCTGCTTCCATCGACTTCAAACTTTTTCTATCTTTTTGTCTATATAAATGCACGTCTTTCTTTTCCAATCTCCTTTTCTCTATCTCATCGTATCCTGCTTTTATCAACGCCAATCTTTTTCTATCTCTCAATCAATCTAAATTCCCATTATCCTTTTCAATCTCCTTTTCCCTATCTCTTCTTATCCTCGATCTTTAGATTGACAGAGATATGAAAAAAGATTGACGTGGACAGATGAAAGATAGGATGACATAAAGAAGAGAGGATTAAAAAGGATAGACGTGAATTCAGATTTAAAAATAGATAGAAAATGATTGACGCTGATAGATAAAGGATAGGATGAGATAGAGAAGAGGGTATGGAAGAAGATAGTCCTGAATTCAGATTGAAAAATAGATAGAAAAAAATTGACGTTGATAGATGTATGATACAATAAGATAGGGAAGAGGAGATTGAAAAAGATAGATGGAAATTTAGATTAATTCAGGGATAGAAAAATATTGACGTGGATAGGTAAAGGATAGGATGAGATAGTGAAGAGGGCATTGAAAAGGATAGACGTGAATTCAGATTAAAAATTAGATAGAAAAAGATAGGGAAAAGGATATTGAAAAAGATAGACGTGAATTCAGATTGACAAAGGGATATAAAAAGATTGAGGTGGGTAGACAAAGGAAAAGGTGAGACAGAGAAGAGGGTATTGTAAAAGATAAACGTGAATTTAGATTGAAAACTAGATAGAAAAAGATTGACGTTGATAGATGTGTGATACAATGAGATATTGAAAAAGATAGATGGAAATGTAGATTAATTTAGGGATAGAAAAATATTGACGTGGATAGATGAAGGATACGGTGAGATAGAGAAGAGGATATTGAAAGAGATAGACGTGAATTCATATCGAAAAATAGAAAGAAAGAGATAGACGTTGATATATGTATGATACAATGAGATAGGGAAAAGTAGATTGAAAAAGATAGATGGAAATTTAGATTGATTCAGAAAAATATTGACGTGGATAGATAAAGGATAGAATGAGATAGAGAAGAGGGTATTGAAAAAGATAGACGTGAATTTAGATTGAAAAATAGATAGAAAGATATTGACGTTGATAAACGTAGAAGAGGATGAAATAAAGAAAAGGAGATTGAAAAAGATAGACGGGAATTTAGATTGACGAAGAGAGAAAATGGGATACATTCTCTCTATCTCTTTCTATTATGAAGAATCAAAATTATTCAAAAAGATAGGATCGATATCTTTTTAATTCCAGCAGGGTGACGCTAGGTGGCTTAGGATATATTTAGTTAAAAGTTGGTCATAAGGACAAACTCGGGATTTCACCGGGCGGGTGGTTACGGTACGCGATAGACTCAATACGGCGATCTGTCAAAAGTCTCGTGCACCCTGAGACACGGAGCGACCCAAGCACGACCGCCTTCTGCATTTTCCCCGCAAGTGTCTTAGAATTAGTTCGGGACCATCCTTGGACAATTTTACGCGACTACATATTAATTATTGTAACCATATTAACTGAAGACGTGTCCGTTCATTTTAATTTAAGCCTCGTGTAAAAAAAATTAAAACCGCGCATGTTTGTTTCCCAGTTAATTAAAATTTAGAGTTCGGTATTCTAAAACTTAAGTAAATTTTTACAGCAACGGAAGACATTTGGTTAGGGGCTAGAAGGCTAGATACAATTTGGACTTGGATCGACAACCAGGAAACGGCCTGGCGAAAAAATATTCTCTCAATCGAACCAGACGTCGACAAGTATCCACCTTGGAGTAGAGAACCAACAAGACCAACAAAAGAATGTTTAGGAATGGACAGAAAATCGCACTCTTACCCCAATTTTGTCGACCTCGATTGTCGATTGCTAAGACCATTTATCTGCGAGAAAAGTATTCACTTTTAATAATGAAATTTAAAATTTGGAGAATAATTTATACATGTAATTTATAATTTTTTTTTTATATTGTAGAACCAGAAGATTCTTTGAAATCTCCAGTGCCTTCTAAATGGATTCAAATACATAGAAGCACTTACACCCTTTATCACGGAAAAGTAACTTGGGATGAAGCAGCAACTTTTTGTCGAAAACAGGGAGCGCGATTAGCTATTGTTAAAAACCCAAATGTTATTGAGGTTCTTACGAACAGTATGACTAAAACTCGACCAGGTATATTTTTACCGGAAGTTTCTGAAGGAAAAGATACGAAAATTTACTAAAAAAAATTCTCGTTTTTCTGAATAGATTTCGAAACGGTTTGGATTGGGGCCCATTTTTCATATGGACAGTGGATTTGGATGGCGACAGGTGCAATTTTAAATTCCATAGCTGAAAATGGATTTCCACCTTGGCGATCTGGACGGTCTCAAAAAAATGAAGGATGTCTTCTTTTGGACAGACATTTAGGGGGAAATATAAATTTTATCGAAGCCAGCTGTGATCGAAAACGTGACTTTGTTTGCGAAGAATGTGAGTAGACATAAAATGTTACTAAATTAATAAACATAAATTTGAAAAGTCCCTTAAAACGCGTAAAATAGAGAAGTTTGACTCAATTTTCCCCATTGAATTTTTTTTGAAAGGTTCCGATTCATTTTTTTTAAATCATCAACAGAAAATCAAGACAAGAGATTTTTCACGAAAAGATGGGAATAAATTCTTTTAAATAAAATTAATATAGGTAGTAATATTAAATTCATATTGAAACGCTTAAAATTCTCAATATTTAAAGTAAAAATATTGCATTTTCGACAAAACAGATGAATTTTCAACTAAATCGAATTTCCATCAAACGAAAACATGAATGTTTAAGAAAATAGATACACTTTTAATTAGAGAAATGAATTTTGAACTGAAATGATGAATTTTCAACCAACAAAATTATTTTTAACCAAGTAGTTGTATTTTCAACCAAAAAATATGAATTATCAAGGAAAAATATAAACGAAAAAATATTTTAATTTTAAATAAAAAAATACCAAAAAGAAAGACTTTTTAACGAAATTCTTGAATTTTCCATAAAATAATAAAAATTTTAACGACGTAATAAAATTTTTAACCAAACCTCCTACCTTTACCTTGCTTTTGTCTCTCTAAAAATTTCCGATACTCTCTTTATTAATCCCTCCCGTATCCCCTTTTTCACCATAACTTTTTCTATCTCACCTAGGTCTAATGAGTCAAACGCCGCCTTTAAGTCCACGAATATTACTACCATTGCCCCTTTCTCCCTTTCAATCCTCTTATTTACTAAATAGTTGAGAACATATATATTGTCCATCACCCCCATCCCTTTTCTAAACCCTGTCTGATTCGGTGGCTCTATCTTTTTCTCCGCAACTTCTTTTTTTAACCTCTCCGATAAAACAGTCACATATACTTTATACAGTGTTGGCATTAGTGTCACTCCCCTATAATCTTTAACCTCCTCCCCTTTGCCTTTCTTCACTATTGGTATTACCACTCCTTCTTTCCATAACTCTGGCTACCCTCTCCTCTCCATACTCTATTGCACATTATCCATGCCCATTCCTTCAATTCTGTCCCCCCATATTTCCATACTTAATTTGGAATCTCATCTATAACAGGTGCCTTTCCATCTTTCATCATCCCTAATACCTTGCCTATTTCTTCCCTTGTAATGTCGTCCTCCTCATCTATTTCCCTACCATCTTTTCCTCCTTTCCTAACTTTCCTCTCTACCCCTCCTAATAATTCCATGAAATATTTTTTCCATTCTATCATCTCAATATCCTGGTTTACTCTTTCCCTTCTTCTTCTCTCTCTATTTACCACCTTCCAAACCTCTTCTTCCGTCCTAACCTTCTCCGCTTCTTCTTCAAACCTTTTATTTTCCTCCTCTTTTTTTGATCACACAACTCAGTATACTCCTTCTTTTTTCTCCTATATTCTTCTCCACTACTTGTCCCTTTTCTCCATTTTCTTAATTCCCTTTTCACTTCCTTCTTCTTCTGTTTACAATCTCATCCCATCCACTTCTATCCCCTCCTTCACTAACTTCCTTTTTGTTTGTGCACTCTAATACTCCTTTTATTTGTCCTATAATTATTTCCATTCCCTCGTTTACATTTCCTTTCCCCATTTTGATATTCCTGACTTTTTCTTTAAACTGTTCTTTACCTTCCATTGACCAATCCCCTCTTCCTGCTCTTTTTACTTTTGCTTCCTTTTTAGCCTTATTGATATTACTAATTTCTGCCTCTACTGTTACTATTGAGGGAAAGTGATCCGAATCTACATAATTCCCTACCTCTGATTTCTTAACCTTCTCTCTTACCTCGTCGTCCACTACCACATAATCAATTACCGTTCCCCTCATTCCTCCTGAACGTGTATATTCCCCTTCCTCATCCCCCTCTATACTTCCGTTTAGGATGAACCATCCCATCTCCCCTAGGCTCTTTAACAACTTCTTACCCTCCCCATTCAGTATCTTGTCCTTGGATTTTCTTCCTCGCTTTCCATCCCATTCCCTTCCTCCTCTATCTCCTGTTCTCGCATTGAAATCCTCCCCTATTATAAGCCTAATCTCTTCTTTACTTTCTTCAATCATTTCTTTTATCTCCTCTAATTTCTCCTGCATATCACCGTTTACATAAACCCCCACTATCTTCCACTTCTCTCCTCCCATCTTTACCTCTTACTCTTTCCCATCCCTTTTCATCCAGCCACGTCTCCATCATTACTACTACATCCCATTGTGTTAAATTTTTCATAAACTCCCTATCCTTTCTTTCTAAGCCTGCTATATTCCAGTAGCATATCTTCCAATCTTCCCTACTTTTGTTTCTCGTCTCTTTTTTTTCCTACTATTTCTTAATTCTTTATCTCCCGTTCCTTTCTCTCCTTGTTTTCCGACACCTCATTATTTACTATCTGTTCCTTGTCCTCGTCCCAATTCCACCATACACCTTCTATCTGTATTGTCCCATACTTAGCCCATGTTTTTCTTCCCTTTTTTCTTTCCTCTTCCGCTATTTTCCTTAACTTATACTGCATGTTCCTTTCTACCCATGTCAAATCATCCTCTATTCTCTCCGAGCTTCCATATAACACCCTCTTCTTTGTCATCACTTCCCTCTTATGTTCCCATTTCTTCAGTTTCACTAGTACCATTCTTTCCCCTCTTCGCTCTTCCCTTCCTACACTTCGCACTTCCTCTATCTCTACCTTAGCATCAATCCTTTTTAGTACTTCTTCCACTCCTTCTATTAGCTCCTTCCCCTCTAAGTTGAAGTTTTAAGCCAAAAAGACGAATTTTCTGCAAAAAAATTAAATTTTTAACCCGTGATAATAAATTTTTAACAAAAAAATTAATTTTCAGCCAAATAGTTGAATTTTCAACCAGACAAAACGAATTTTCAAAAAAGAGGTACATTTTCAACCGAAGAGATGAAATTTCACCTAATTTTATGAATCTTCAATCAAAAAAATGAATTTTTGACAAATTTGTTGAACTTTTAACCAAATAGATATATCTTCAACCAAAAAAGTTAAATTCTGGACGAAAAATGTAATATGTATTTTATATTTCAAGCTAAAAATATTTAAAATATTGATTAAAAACAGTTTAATTCATTTATAACCAAAAGAGATTAATCTTAAAACGAAAAAAAGGATTTTTCAAAAAACTAGTTGAATATTTAACCAAGTAAGATTTTCCAGTCAAAAAAAAAATCAACCAAATTTTTAAATTTTCAAGCTACAAATACCATTTTTCTACTGAACGTTTGAATTTTGAACCCGAAATTATGATTTAAAAAAAAAATCATTTTCAGCCAAACTATTGGATTTTTAAGTAAAAAAGACAAACAATTTTCTACAAAACAATTGTATTATTGATCTGAAAATATGAATTTTCAACAAAGCTGTTGAAGTTTTAACCAAAAAGGATGACTTTTTAACAACATTATAGAATTTTCAACGAAATAATGAAATTTTTAACGAAAAAAAAGAATTCTCAAGTAAACAGTTGTATTTTCAACCAAACAAAAATTTTCAGTCAAGAAAGAAAAAAAATTTGAACCAAATTGTTGAATTTTCAAGCCAAAAGGAACGCATTTTCTCCAAAACAGTTGAATTTTCAAAGCGTAATAATGAATTTTCAACAAAAAATTTAATTTTCAGCGAAATGGTTGAATTTATTAGATCAAAGTAGTGGAATTTCCAACCGGAAAAGACTTTTCTAATATTCATAATATGATGAGTTTTCTACAAAAAAAAAATTATTTTTAAGAAATTTGTTGAAATTAATTTTGAGTTGATATATGGTTTATTTTTACCAGTTAACAAACTGCGTAATTTAAAAAATTGTTATCTTTCGATAACTTTGCTGCTTTCATGAACAAGAATTTTTTTAATTTTGGGTTTTCTACAGAATTAAAAAAGTTTTAAACATCTGAGAGCTTTCAATTGATGAAAATACATTAGGAACAGATTTAAAAGTCTGAAAAACACATAGAAAAAGTAAATTTTACAAATAGTAATTTCTGTGTTTTCAAATTATTTCTTTCTAGCTTACTCAGAAAAGATTTTATTGTAAGAAATCTTTCTTTTTATTTGAAAAATTAAAAAAAAAGAATGTAGCGAATTTCAGCAATTTTTTAGAAATGTATTTGAATATTTTGGATTGTTTTCTTTTCCTAATTGAAAAATTGAATAATCTAAATAGAATGGTTTTGAATCACCCACAAATACTTTTAACAACTCAAGAATTCTGTACTAGAAGAATACATTAGAAAAAATACAAGACTTTAATGAATAAAAATATATTCTGCTGTTTATATATTTTTCAATCTTTGATCTTCTTGATTTTTTTTCTTGTGTATGTTTATTAGTAGAGATCCAATTTTTTAATAATAAATGAAATCCTCTTTTCTAACTAAAATTGAACAACTGAACCGCTGTGATTCCTGATACAATTAATTTCGATAACTCAAACTCAAAAATAAATTGAAATAGGGGAAACTTCCCTAAAGTGGATAATGCAACCTACAGTGGATAATCATTGATTAAAAATAATAATATATGTAAAATAATTAATTGCATTTAATTAATCGTTAAGACACTATACCTGCTCATAAATTAAACTCAAAATTAATTATTTTTCTTATATTTGTGCTCTTAATTAATGATTATTCACTGCAGGTTGCATTATCCACTGTAGGGAGGTTTCCCCTACTCTACTAGTATAATCTTTAACAAAGTTAACTGTTCGACACATATAGATCCACAAGAGGAACACGATGATTGGCTAAACGACCCAGTGAAGTTCTCTCATGAAAATGAAACTTATATTATTTACTCTCTCGAAAAAACTTGGAGGGAAAGTAACGATTTTTGTAAAGAAAGGGGCAGCGTTCTGGCTTACATGGAAGACATGAATACTACAGAATTGATCATTGACGCGATGGGTGATCATCCTAAAGGTAATGTAAAACTTTACTTAAAATTAAAATGAAAGTCTCTCGAAATATAACATAAAATAATCCTTTTTCGCATTTTTCCCAAGGAGTCACTCACGTTTGGATCGGAGGAGTTTATAATTCTAATTTAAGTCACTGGACATGGAACCACAATAATCGCACGATACCTTCAGAAAAAGACAGTTTTGGTTTTCCACCCTGGACGAATACTGAAGGGGAATTTGATTTCTACAGTGAGGCTTCAACGTGTCTTAATTTGGACAGAAGTGATCATGTAAAGGCACACTTATACGGATTGGATTGCAGCAATAAACAACCTTTCGTCTGCATGATAAGTACGATTAGTGTTCTAAACAGTTTAAATGCTCGGAGAAATTCTAACGAGCATGAGAATATGCTCGATCTTTCTGTGCTTTGAGAATTCATGCATTTTTTCATGCAAGCTCTTGTGTTTCTATGGCTTCTTATGTCTGTTCGGATTAAGGTCTCATTTACAGATTCTAACCATTCTTTCGGCGGTCTACCTCTGGGCATTCTGCCACTAACTTTACCTTTATACACTTGTTTGGTCCGTCGTTCATCTTTCATTCTTTCAAGATGACCGAACCATCTTAACTGATTTCTTTCCCATATGTCAACTAGTGTCTCTTCTGTACCACATTCTTTGAGGATTGTCTCGTACGTACTTGTCGACTTGTTCTAATCTCTCATCATTTAGGACAATGTTGCACATTGTTTTCTCATTTTTTCCCTCAAACACCATGATTTTTGTTTTATTTACGTTAATTTTGAGGTCATGTTCTTCATGCTTGTATTAAGTTTATTCAACATTCTTTGCAAGTCCTCGACTGATTCTGCCATAACAATCTTGTCATCTGCGAAAGCTAACCCACGTACCTTGACTGTTTGGAGATCTACACCTTCTTCGTCGAAGAGTGAAGTTCTTAGACACTTATCCATAAATATGAGGACATAACGCATCCTTGTTTCACGCCTTGCATAATATCGAACCAGTCACTCAGTTTCCCATTTACCCTTACACTCGCTTTACTACCTGTATATATTGTTTTTATTGCTTGTAGGAGCCATCCATTTACTCCGTACTCTTTAAGGACTTCCCAAAGTTAACTTCTATTTACCTTGTCAAATGCTTTTTCTAGGTCAATAAATGCACAGAAAACTTTCTTTCCTACTCTCAAGCTTTTTTCTGTGATCTGTCTTAGGCTGAATATATGATCTGTACATGATCTTCCTGGCATAAATCCACTTTGGACTTCCTATATTTTTTCTTCTGTGATTTCCCTTACCCTACAAATTTTTGTGTATATTTTACTTACGGTACTTTGTAGACTGATACCTCTGTAATTGCTGCAGTTGCTTTTGTCTCCCTTTCTTTTGTATATTAGTACGATAATCGCTTTTCTCCAATCGTCTGGGACTTCCCCCGTCTCGATACATAAATTTATCAATTCGCACAACCTGTGAGGTATGTACTCGCCACCGTATTTAAACATTTCAGCGCTAATACTGTCTACACCAGCAGCCTTACCGTTTTTCAAGTTCTTTATTATGTAATAGATTTAAGACTTTCACGATGATCCATTATAATAAATTTAAATTCAAAATTTTAAGATTTTTTGGGTTTCAATCGTGTGCGAAACTATGAATGTTGCCGACGTTTCGTGAACATTGAAGTTCACTTCTTCAGGGCTGACCTGAAACTGAAGTTTCAGGTCATGTTGTTCTTATGTGTGTATTCTCTACGATGCCTGTGATTGGCCAGAGCGCCCCCTAGTGTGGGCTGGTTGAACTTGATTGACCAATCAAGTCTTTTTTTAAAAACCCGGGAGGACGGAAAGCCAAATCGGATTGGTATTCTGCCGTGCAAATGAAATAAGGCGTATCTGCAGTTCGGATAATTCATCTGTCCTTTTTACAAATCTTTAAAATGGGATTTAAAAAGGCGTAATTTTCGTGGTTTTTATGAGCATCCATTATGTACATCGTATCACGAAATAGATATTCAAGAAATACTATCAGAATCAAGGACATTTGAGTCTAATTCAAAAGATTCGTAAAATTGACAGATGACTTATCCGAACTGCAGATACGCTTTATTTCATTTGCACGGCAGTATTATATCCATTGTCCCTATTGATGTTATTAGGGTGTTTTAAGATTTCAATTGCTTCTCTATGTTTTCTTGGAAATTTATTGTACGTTTTTGCGATTACGGTTGTTTTTTCAAATAAAATGCTATGTCCTGTTTCAATATGATGCTCAGCTACTGCTGATAGCGTGAAATGTTTTAGCCTGACTTTACTCTTATGTTCTTTTACACGGGTTGCTTAGAAGTTTTCCTATTTTTGCAGGTGGTTTAAATATGGTTTTGATGTTGTGTTTGTTGAGAATTCTTCCTATTTGTTCTGTGATACCTTGAATGTAGGGTAGGGTGGTGGTCATTTTTCTCTCTCTTTCTTCAGTAGGTTGTGTTGACTTGTTTTATTGAGTGTATTTTCTTATTGCTTTATTAATTTGTTTGTTTGTGTAATCGTTTTGTATTAGGGATTGTTTAACATTTTGTAGTTCTTTTTGTAAGCTATCTTTATCTGTTATGAAGACAGCTCTGTATACAAGGGAATTAATGACCGATTGCTTTTGAGATGGGTGGTGGTGGGAGGAGGCATGTAGGTATCTGTTTGTATGGGTAGGTTTTCTGTAAACTTCATGTCCTAATGTGTTATCAGATCGTTTGTAAACTAGTACGTCCAAGAAAGGCAATTTTCCGTTTTGTTCTATTTCCATGGTGAATTTGATATTAGGGTGTAATTGATTGATGAAATCGAAGAACTT
>CAKNYM010008822.1:0-12865 GCA_932195095.1 Andricus curvator | reverse complement strand
AATTTCCCGAATAATAAAATGCCCAAATAATAAAATTTCGAAATAATAAAATTGCGGAATAAAAAAATTCTCGAATTCATAAAGTTCCCGAATAATGAAATTCCCGAATAATAAAATGCCCAAATAATAAAATTTCGAAATAATAAAATTCCGGAATAATAAAATTCTCGAATTCATAAAGTTCCCGAATTAGAAAATTCTCGAACTAGAAAATTCCAGAATATGAACAATTAAATTTTTGTATGAATAATCATAAAATTCCCGAACAATAAAATTCTCGAATTATAAAGTTGCCGAATAATGAAATTTCCGAATTAGAAAATTCCCGAATAATAAAATTTTTGTTGGGATTTAAATTCAAATCAGAAACACGAGCCTGAATGTAATTACCTATCGACTATCGATGATTATATTCTTTCTCTACGATGTTCACAACTATGTTGTCATTGTTTGTTTATAATAACGACGTATTCTTTTTCATGATATTAATATATCTCATCTTTTGGCAAAACTGTATTGTAACCCTGAATAAATCGTGTTAAATCCAATAGGTTATGGGCACAGAACTCTTTCTTTGGGTTACGAATAAGTTAGTGTCATAAAAAATTTTGTTTGAAAAAGAATCTGCTGTGATAGGTTACGACGAAGGCAAAACGATCAAAATATACTTTCAAATTTGCTGAATCATCGTTAACTGGAAATCAAGCTATAACTGCAAAAAAAATGGCATCTAGTTTTTTGGCTCATGTTGAAAAACTCGGTAAGGAGAATTACGATACTTGGCGATTACATATGGAAGCAATTCTCGTCAAGAATGATCGTTGGGAATATGTTGATGGAAGCACGAACAAGCCAGAGGAAGCTGTGCAAGCTGCCGCATGGGAAAAAGAGGATAGAAAAGCAAAAGAGACATCATCCTTGCAATTAATACATCGGAATTAGGCCATGTAAAGAATTGCAACACATCAAACGAGGTATGGCGTAAGTTAGAACAAGTATATCAGGCATTGGCGGCTGGACTGCTTGAGACCATAAATTGACCTCTTGAGTTTGTAGACAAGGTTCTCGCTTCCTTGAAGTTCAAAACCTTCAGCCTGCTCCATATGGATTTCATCTTCTAGGTCTCCATTGATGTATGCCATTACCACATCAAGTTGATAAAGTTCTAGGCCTAATTCAGCTGAAAGAGCCATCACCATTCGTATGGAGCTCTGTCGAGCGACTGGTGCAAATGTCTCTTGAAAGTCTGTCCCAGGCTGCTGATTGTAGCCTCTCGCAACCAAACGTGCTTTGCGACGTTCGACGTTGCCAGCTGCGTTGTATTTCGTCCTGAGAACCCATTTGCAACCAATCACCTTTTTATTTTTCGGGCGTTTGGTCAAAATCCAAGCAACAATTTGGAAAAGTGCATCAAACTCTGTTTTCATAGCTTTACGCCATTCGTCTGCATGAGGTCCGTCAAGAGCTTCTTGAACACTTGGATTCGTAGCCTCTTTATTTACTAAAGAAGCTTTTCCAATATCACTGATATTTGCTGTGTTGAATAACTTTCTCGGTCTTCCTCGTTGTCCAGTCTTGACTATCTTTGGCCTTCCTGGCCCCCTTCTAGACGTAGGAGTTTGATTGATCGATTCCAATTGTTCCTCCCCTGGTGGTTGGATTTCTGCATCAATTTCTTCTTCGGCATTTCTGTCGTTAATACGAAAATTGCTGTTGATAGATTGATCGTGAGAATCTTCATCTTCACTGTCTTGACTCACATTTGCAGTGATACTCCTCTCATTTGGACGTTTACATCATCTAGATTAATATTCCTGTTGGTATCTTCATTTTTGAAGAATGGATCGGAGGAGATGTAGTCATTTGTTCTGTCTGTTGAAGAGCGATCGATTTCTGGTTGAAGTTGAGTTTGGTTGAAGGATTGAAGAAGTTTGACGTGTCGACTAGTCACTATTTCTTTAGCCTCAGTATTCCACAGCCGATATGCCTTTGCTTCAGTTGAGTATCCTACAAAGATCAACGGATTGGATCTACATTCGAACTTCCCCTTGCTTGGCTGTTTGTTCAAAGCATAAGCCTTACAGCCAAACGATCGCTGATGATGGATAGATGGCCGTGAACCGAACCAGATTTCGTATGGAGTTTGACCTCTCAATTGCTTTGTTGGACACCTGTTACGAATATAGGCAGCTGTAGAAATGGCTTCGGCCCAAAAAACTTCAGGTAGATCAGCCTGCAACAAGAGACATCTCGCCATTTCTACGAGAGTTCGGTTCATCCTCTCAGCTTTTCCATTTTGTTGAGGGGTATAAGCAACGGTGTGTTCTCGCCTTATACCATTTCGTTCAAGATCCGTAGTAAACTCCTGTCCGCAATTCTCGATACCATTATCAGTACGTAAGGTTTTGATCCTTTTCTCAGTTTTATTTTCAGAAAAAGCTCTAAACTTCGTAAAAGCTTCCTTAGCTTCACATTTCTTTTTTAAGAAATAAACTTCTACCCAGTTGGACTTATCATCAATAAAAGTCACAAAATACGAAGCACCACCGAAAGATTTGCTTCTCATTGACCCAAAGACGTCGGAATGTATTAATTCCAACAATTTTTCACTTTTCGAGTCCGAAAACTTTGGAAAAGGTGTCGCAGTTTGTTTTCCCATGATAAAGATTTCACAGGTGGGTAGTTTATCTTCTGACTTGAATGATAGTGCTTTTACCATATTTTGATAATAGAGTCTTTTTAAATCAATTTCATTAAGATGTTCATACCTCATGTGCCATTTCTCCAATTCGCTCAACTCCCTTTTCGAAGTCGCAGCTGTGGAATGATCTTCTTTCTTCTGTGTTGATTTAGCATCTACCACTACCATCGATCGATTCCACTTATCCGATCGACTAGACTTTGTACTTGCCTCGCGCTCAGAAAATCCATCTGGCCTTGATTCTATGAAGTATAGATCACCTTTTCTGCTACCTTTGAAGATAACTTCATTCCTTTTGCTGTTAATACTTGCACAGTCTTCGGTAAATATGACTGAATGTCCTCCTTTTGTAGCTTTAGAGGCAGAAAATAGATTAGTTTTCAATTCTGGTACAAACAAAACATTTTCTAATCTAACTTTTCTTTTCTCCGAGGAATCCAATACGCAAAGATGAATTGTACCTTTTCCTTGAATGTCAGTTGTTTTGTCGACAGCTAGCCTCACCTTTTGCGATTCAACTTGGTTTAATTCTGAAAAGAAGTTTTTATCGTGGCACATGTGTGAAGTCGCGCCACTATCTATGCACCAAGATTTACCTGACGTAGACTCAGCACTGAACGCACAGGCGAAAGATGCTTTTTCCTCGACATTAAATTCCAGATCTACGAAGATAGTAAGAAAAGTTTCTTCTGCATTCGAAGCCCTTTGTTTTCTGTCATTAGTTCTTTTTCTGCACTCTGACGCCTTGTGTCCAGGCCTTTTACAGTAGTTGCACTTAAAGGCCTCTTTCTGGAATTTAAAATTATTTTCATTACTCGTAGAGGTGTTATTGCCATTATTGCCGTCCTTTTTCTGACGATGCTGATTGTACTGGCTTCCAGAAGATTTTACAAAAAGGGCTCCTTGCGAGTTTTTGTCAAGATCCTTTTCTTTCCTAGAACTGTACTCCTCTAGTAGTTTTATTCTTAAAGTTTCAGGTGTCGGGAGATCATCGCGGGCTTCAATGGCACATCTAAAGTTATCGAAACTGTTTGGTACACTGTAAAGTAGTAATATTGTCAATATATCATCGTCAACAGAGATGTCCATTCCTGCTAATTTATCAACTGTGTTGAAGAATTTATTTAGGTGGTCCGACATATTTTCGTCTTCGCCCATTTTCGAAAAAAGTAATTGTTTAAGCAAAGTTACCTTTCTTGCAGGACCTTTGCAATGGTTTAAGAAGCTAGACGAAAGGCTGCAAACACTTGGATTAAAGCAATTAAGTCAAGACAATTGTGTTTATATTCAAAAGACTTAGAAATCTCTCCTCATCGTCGTGGTTTACGTGGACGATCTGATTATCACAACAGATCGCACAGATGTCGCAGAAAAAGTACATCGAGGATGTCTTGCGAAAGTTTGGCATGCAAGATTCCAAGCCGGTCGTTACACCTTTAGAAGGAAACATGAAACTCAGCAAGGATATGCAACCGAAGACCGATGAAGAGGTAGGAGAAATGAGCAGAGTCCCATATCAATCCTTGATAGGCTCTCTTATGTACTTGGCAGTCTCCACACAACCTGACATAGCTTACGCAGTAAGCGCCCTGAGCCAATTTAATCAAAATCCCGGAAAAGCTCATTGGTTATCAGCAAAGTGAGTCCTACGCTACCTAAAGGGAACCAGCAACTGCGGTTTGAAATTCAGAAGAACAGGAGATGCATTTTTTGGCTATGTGGATGCAGATTGGGGTGCTGGACTTGATGATCGGAGATGCTATACAGGATATGTATTCAAGCTTACTGGTACCGCAATATCCTGGGAGGCGAGGAAGCAAAGGACAGTTGCTCTCTCAAGCACCGAAGCAGAGTACATGGCTATGTCAGAGGCTGCAAAGGAAGCTGTCTACTTGCAACGTTTCGTAACTGAGGTTGGCCTAATACATCTAGATGCAAAGCCAACTAAAATCTTCTGCGATAATCAAGGAGCGCAGAAATTGATGAAAACCCCGGTGCATCATGCTCGCACTAAGCACATCGATATTTGCCATCATTATGTTCGCGAAATATTCGAGAGAGGAGGCATCGACGTTAAATATGTTCCAACATCAGAGATGGTTGCAGACGTGCTCACAAAAGCACTTTTTGGACCAAATCATCGAAAGTGTCTTGAAAGACTTGGTGTGACAATTTTAAACGATTAGCCCCGTGTTGAGAGGGGGTGTTGGGATTTAAATTCAAATCAGCAACACATTTTCAACGTATTTTCAGACTAGATGGAGCTATGTAAGAAAAGTAATTTGAAATAATTTTTTTCTGAAAAAAAGATCTTCTCTTTTCGCTCCACTGGGAAAAAATTCAGAAAAAAATTATTTCAAATAATTTTTCTTTCATACCTCCATCTAGTCTGAAAAGACGTTAAATATTTTCTGTTATTCTCTAATGATAATACAGATTCCTTGAAAAAGTTGATTTGTACCATCTAGCAAAATAACGCGTGTATTTCTGAAAAAAGTTTCTTCTCTCGATCTCTCTAGTAGCTTGATGGGAAAGCACCTGACCGGAAATCAGTAGTTATGTGGTTCGTTTCCCATCGGAGCAAAAGGAGACCTTTTTTCAGAAAAAATGGTTTTGAATAAATTTTCTTTCAGAGCTCCATCTAGTCTGACAAGACGTTAAATATTCCCTGTTATTCTCTAATGATAATACAGATTCCTTCAAAACTTTTGTTACTATTTCAAAAAGTAACTTGACAACTTTAGAAAGTCAGTTATGAGTAGGAAATTGTTCTGATTTGGTTAAGGATTCAGCTATATAATTGAAAAGTCTTTTTTTTTTTTGTTGAATTCAACAGTGTTTAATTTCAAATTGAAATATTTTTTGGTTGAAATAATATCAACTATTATATTTTTTGTTGAGAATTTATCTTTTTCGGTTGAAAATTCATATATATTGTTACAAATCCTACTAATTTGGTTGAAAGTTCAACTATTTGGTTGAAAGGTAACTTTTTTATTGAAACTTCATACTTTCGGTTCGAAAATGCAACTGTTTTGTAGAAAATTTGTCTTTTTGGCTTGCAAATTCAACAATTCAGTGGAATTTTTTTCTTTATTGGTTCAAAATTCGGCGTATCGTTTGAAAATTTATATCTTTTGGTAAAAAAATCTCATTTTGTTGTTGAAACTACAACTATTTTTGTAGAAAATTGATCCGATTTAGTTGAGGATTTCTTGGATGAATTAAAGTGTTTCATTTTAAATAAAAATGTTTTTTGGTTAAAAATGCAGGTATTTTGTTAAAAATTCAACTATTTGGGTAGAAATTTCTACTAGTTAGTAGAAAAATGACGTACATTTTTGTTGAAACTTCGTCTTTTTTGTTTAAAAATTCATTTCTTTTGGTTAAAAAATTTCCGTAGAGAATTCAAATTTTTTTTTAAATTTGTCTTTTCTCGTTGAAAATTTAACTACTTGGTTGGAAAATGAATTACTTTGTTAGAAATTTAGTTTTTTGGTTGAAGATTTATAATTTTATTTCTTTTTAGATTAGAAAATTCAACTATTATTAGGTTCAAAATTAAGTTGTGTTGTTTTGAATTTAACTCTTTTGTTGAAAAGTCGTGTTTTTGGTTTAAAAATGGTAGAAAATTCAACCTTTTTATGGAAAATTAACTTTTATGTTGAAAATTAATATTTTCGATATAAAAATTTAACTATTTTGGCAGAAAGTCCAACTATTTGTTTTAAAAGTTACTTCTTTATTGAAAATTCATCCTTCTGGCTCGAAAATTCAACTCTTTTGTTCAAAAGTATTCTATTTGGGTTGAAAATTTATTTCTTTTTGCAAAAAATTCATATTTTCAGGTTAAAATTACAACTGTTTGGTTGAAAAAAGTGACTGAAAAATCTGTCTTGGTTGAAAATTCAACTCTTCTGTTAAAAGTTCAACTTTTTTGGCTGAAAATTCAATTTGTTTGTTAAAAAGTCATCTATTTTGTTCAAAATATTCATTGAAAAAATCATCTTTTAATTATAAAGAGAATAGTATTTTTAATCCCGCGCCTGTAGTTTTTCGATTTGAGAGGCTAAACAATTTTCAATACGAAAGAAAAATTTCGAATAGCTATTATTTTTTAACTTTATTTGTTTTCAAAATTGTACAAATATAATTTTCCAAAGATTCTTGAGAAAATTCAAAAAGATTTTTGAAGATATCAGATATGTCAAATCAAAATTCGAACCAAAAAGTTAATTTTCAATCAAAGAGATAAATTTAAAACGAAAATGATAAATCTAAACCAAAAATTAATTTTTAACAAAGTAGTTTAGCTTTTAACCAAGCAGTTAAATTTTCAACCAAAAAAGATAATTTCTGAACAAAAAATTAACAATTTGACATTTGAAGGAAAAAAGTTTTAATTTTAAATACAAAAATTTTTAATGAAAAAGAGTAGAATTTATCCAAAAAAGACGACCTTTTAAACAATTAAGTTGAATCGGCAACCAAAACAGATTAATTTTCAACCAAAGTGTTGCATTTTTAACCAAAAAAGATGAAATTTCTACCAACAGAGATAAATTTTCAAAAAACGTTCAAACTAACTTTAATTTTTCCTAAAATTCAGAAAAATCTTTGAAAATTGAAAAAAAAAATATTCCTGAAAATCTTAACCAAAAAAGACGACTTATACCATGAAAGATGAATTTTCAATTTAATAGGACAAATTTCAATTTAAAAGGACGAATTTTTAGCCATGAGTTTAATTTTCAATGAAAAAGCTGACTTTTTCACCTACAAATATGAATTTTCAATCAAATGGTCGAATTTTTAAACAAAAAAGATTTATATTCCACCAAAAACAGTTAAAGTTTTAACCAAATAGTTGAATTTTCAAATAAAAAAGACGAATTTTTAGGAGAAAGTCAACTTTTTAACAAAAAAGTTCATTTTTAACCAAGAAATATGAATTTCCTACCATAAAAGATGAATATTCAACAAAACAGTCGAATTTTTGACCAAAAAAGATGACTCACAAAATAGTTGAATTTTCAACAAAATTATTAAACTTTCAACCGAATAATTCAAGTTTTAATCAAATAGATGCATTTTTAACCTACAGAGATCGATTTTCAACCAAGAAGATTAATTTTCTATCCAAAAAGACGAATTTTTAACAAAATACATGAATCTTCTACCAAATAGTTGAATTTTCGACTTATAAAGGATACATTTCCAGACACAATTAAAAAAAAACAGAATCGTTTCAAAATTTCTAAATATCTTCTAAAATACCTCTGAGTTTTCCTAATATTTTTGTAAATACTGCAAAATAAAAATAAAAATTTTGAAAAAACGACAATGTGTCAAATGGAATGAAAAGAAAACTTGAATCATTTATGAGTAAAAGTGTATAAAATTGGATAATCTTACATTGAAAAAAATTTTAAACAGAAGCTTTTCAAAATCTTCAAATTTGAATTTTTAAATTTGGAAGATTTCATTAGGACGAAGTTGAAATTGTTTCATTTCTAATTCAAAGCGTTAAGAATTGAACAATTTTATTTTGAATTCAAGAATCTCAAGAATTTCAAAACGTTAAAAATGGAATATTTTCTGATTAGAATTTTGAAAATTAGATCACTTAAAATTCAAAGGAATGAAAATTGTATTCTTTCTAATTAAAAGCATTCAAAATTAAATAATTGAATAGTGCAAACTTTTGAATTTAAATAAATTTAAATTCGAAGCAATTAAAATATGACAATTTGAAATCAAAAACTAAATTGACTATTTCAAAGTAAGAGCTTTTAAAAATTCTAGATATCTAAAATTTTATTAAAATTAAAAAATTATGATTTAACATAAAAATTGATTAGACGAATTTTGTTTAAATCAAAAAGTAATTCACCTTTATTTTCGCCGTTCAAAATGAAAAAATGTATAATGTTAAACCTTTATAATTGAATTCTTCTAAAAAAACGTTTGAAATAAAAAGTAATTTTGAATGAGATTTATTAAAAAATGAAAAATGTATACACCAGAAACTTTACATTTCAACAAATCCGAACTTCATTTAAAACTTAAAAAAATGTAGTCGCGAAGAATTGTGATATTTAAAAATCTTTTTTGTATTCAAACCCTTAAAAATTTCCTTTACTTCAATTAAATTTAATTGTTTGGAAATTAGAAAATTTTAAATTGTCATTTCAACTATTATAATTACTTTAAGTAATCTTAATTCATTTAGAAATTTATAATTTAAAAATTTTAAATTTTACTTTTCGAAATTCAACCATTTTAATTTTAATCGCAAAATTTAAATTTATGATACAGAAAAATGGAAAATTCAGCGTTTACGATGAAAATTCAGAATTCTTATATTGTAACCACTGAAAATTAAAGAAATTATTGAATTATTCAATAGACAAATTGTTTTTTTTAATGAGTTTGAAATGTCTAACTTTTTGGAACATTTTTCAAATTTAAAAAAAAACGTAAATATTCAATGCCTGGTTTTAAAGTCTGCTCAATTTTAAGGCTTAAATTTGAGAAATTATTGTCTAATTTTGTTATTGTTTTGAATTTATTCTGCATTTTATTTTAAAAATTGCATTTCAAAATATTTCAAAATTAAAAACTTTCATATTAAAAGCCTTGATAGTCAGTTTTTATTTCAATAATTTTAGATTTAAATATAACCAAATTTTTTTGGTTTCAATGTTAGTCAATGTCAAATATAATAATACATATCAGATAGAACTTTCTGGTTTCTTAAATTCTTCGAAATCGTAGAGTATCACATTGAAAGACTTGATAGTTGCACACTTTACAGTTTGAAGGATTTGTACACGGAAAAAATTTATCCGTGGAAAAGTCACGAACTTGTAACTAGGTCTCGGATACGAGATAAAAAAATGAAACATTGCATCCTTATTTGTATGAGAAATGTATGGATTAATTTCGAAGTTTTTGACGAACAGTTCAAATTTCCTACGAACAGTTCCTGAAAATTTCAGACAAATATAAAGAGGAAAAATTTATTTGTGCGATTTAATTTATATTAATTTATAAATTCGCAACTCAGAAGATTCGACCCCTCAAAGACTGATGACTCACCATTTTCTAAACATAAACCAGGAGTGCGTAAGCACGCGGAGCCATCAAGGCCAAACAAAATAGGTATCATAAAACTTCTAGCCACTCATCCGATGAGCTCGAAGCACACATACGAGCGCACACACGCACCGCGCGTCTGGGCGAGCGAGTGTGCGGGCCACGTACAGGCGAACCTACTTTCCAGTTCCCAGATTTGTCGGGCAAGCTCGTGAGTGCTCTGAGAATCTTTTCCCAATCACCCGTAATATTTTTTTAATTATTCACGTAAAAAAAAGTGATGAACCGTTTTCGAATTTTCGCATCGAGTTCGTGAATTCTTTCTCAAAGTTCGCAGATTATTTACGAAAATACATGAATATCCGATGAATTTTTCTCATATCCGAGACCTAGATACTAGTTCGTGACTTTTTCACCAATAAATTCTTTCCGTGTAATTGAACAATTTTGAATTAAAAGCCTCCAGAATAATTTCAAAAAAATGAAAAATTAAGACAATAATTTTTCAAATTCAAGCTTAAAAAATGAGCTGATTTTAGAACCAGGCACTCTCCCCAGGGATCGCGGGACCTTGTAGCTGGTGGGAGGGATAACGGGTCTTAGCGGACTATAGATCTGGATGAGGTGAACCACAGAGGCTGCATCGCGAGGTGTAGCTACTCTGGAGAACTGACGGACTCCAGTCAGTGGAACTCAAACTAAGGAGCGATCTTCCCAAGGGGTAATAGCAAAGGATCCGGAAATATCGAGGGCGCGAGTTCTCATGCTCTCAAGCTACGATGTGTTAGCCGTGTCAAGGGCTGAATGGCACCAGGGTAGTGGTGCCGTTCGATACGATACGTTCTCGTGATCGTGTCGAGATCGCGTCGGTTTTTTCTCGGGTCGGGATCGGGTTTTCGATACCCGTGATCGGTTTTCTCTCGGCTCGACTTTGGCTCGGAATGCGATATATCGACTCGGGATCGGGTCGGGTTTTCGATCCTCCTTCGCCAGATGTGGGTCTGTGACGTAGTGGTCCACGGAGGGTTGAAATGAAAAACGAGGTTCAAATTTTAAAAGGACATTTAGAACGCAATAATGCACCGATTTAAGATAATTTTTGTTGTTGTACAACTCAGGACTAAATTTCATAGAAAGCGTTGTGAGTGTATATTTTATTTTTTTGTTTATTTTATTTTTATGTTAATGCAAACAGCAAAAAGTGTTGTTTTTTGCATTTCATGCTTTATCTCCTAGACACAATTTTCCTTATACTTCAAGTCACTTGGGTTCAATGCACAGCGGTATAAGAAAGAAGGAAAAAATTGTTACCTTATAAAGCTAATTGTTAAAAGCAAATTTTATTAACAAATAATCGACATGAAGAACTTTTTGTTTTCAAAGTATATTCTTGCTCTAAAATTGCTTGCTTTTATTGTTTGGATGATACGTGGCCATCAAAATTCAAGAATGAATGTTATTGACCAATTCTATAAACAAATTCTACAAACAAATGTACATCGCAGACATTATTAGGCAACCAATGCTTTTTTTGTACTCTTGTTGTAATGACATTACCAATTATGTTTTCTGGAAGAAATTTACCATCCGTTGATATTTGTTTATTTGATAAACAAAATATATAAACAAATGCACATTTTAGGCGTTTTTAAGCGAAACGAAATCAATTTTTCTTCTAATCTTGTTGCAATTATAGTGCCAATGATGTTTTATAAAAAAATGTTGCCATGCATTGATATTTGTTCATTTTATGAACAAATTATATAAACAAATGCACATTGTAGACGTTTTCAAGCGCCAAAATGTTTTTCTAAGAATTTTTTTTCCAAACATTATTTTTTTCATACAATTTTTTTTCGAAATAATTTTATTCAAAAATTTTTTTTCAACACATTTTTTTCAACATTTTTTTTCAACGAATTCTTTTCAACCACCTTTTTTCACAAATTTTTCCACAACAAATTATTTTTTTCAACAATTTTTTTTCCAAACCTTATTTTTCTATCAAAATGTTTTTTAACCAAAATTTTTATTCAAAAAATTTTTTTCACAAAGTTGGAAAATATTTTGTATGTGTTGAAAATTCATCTTCTTGTTGGAAAATCGAGAGAAAATAATAATCATCAAATAATTATTCTCCCGAAAATAATTCTTAGAAGTAATATGAATTTTGATACATTCATTTAAAAAGCTTGAAAATTCATCGTTTTGGTTGAAACCCAACTAATTATATATTTTTGGGAAAATAAATTGATTTGTAAAAAATTGAACTATTTCGTCGAAAAATCGTTGGTTTTAGGTGGAAATTTATTTCAAAACTGTAAATTTAAGTAGTCAACTTGGAGATTCATCATTTTAGCTAAAAAACAATCTCTTCATTTAAAGATCCAACTAAAAATTGCTTCTTTTGTTGCAAATTTAACTGCATTATCGAAAACACGTTTTTATTGTTTGGGCATTAATTTTTTCCATAGAAAATTTACTCATTCAAATTATGGATGACGCTTTATCTTATTCAGTTGAAAATTGAACTATATCATTGATTGAAAATGTATTTTTCTGTTTGAAAATTGAAGCTATTCTCGCGATGATTAGTATTTTGTGGTTAAATATTAATTTTTATATCATAAAACAGAACTTTTTGATTTTCGAGTAAAAATTCGTTAAGAATTTCACTACAGTGTTGAAAATTCATGTGTTTGTTCAAAATTTGTCTTTTTGGTGTAAAATTAAGTGTCTTAATTGAACATTCAACTTCTTGGTTGACAGTTGAGGCGCATTATTGTAAATTCATTTTATTGTTTACAAATGAACATCCATCAATTTATTTGAAAACTAATTTCTTTACTTGAAAATTCAAGTATTTTTTTTAAAGTTCGTTTTTTTGAATTTGAACTACATGGTTAAAATTTCATTTCATTGGTTGAGGATGTAAATATTTTGTTGAAAACTCTTTTTTTAGGTTATAAAATAATTTTCTGAAGTAACAATTCAAGCATTCCAGCTTTTAATGAAACTTCAACTATTTACGTTTTCATTAAGAATTTATCGTACATATTTGGTTTG
>CAKNYM010008733.1:0-16760 GCA_932195095.1 Andricus curvator | reverse complement strand
TAGTTATTAAAATACTACAAAGACTTACCTTTAAAATTGTTTTGTCCTTTAAAAATCATGAGATATTTTTTTATGAAATAAATTTTTTTAAATTTATTTAACAATATTGTTCAAAATTAATTTCCAATTACAATTATTTCACAATTAAAATAAAAGTGTAAAAAATAAATTTTGTAATGTTGAGATAAATATTTTAAAACATTGAAGGTTTTATATAGTTTTTGTATTATTAGGAAAGCATATGAGGTCAAGTTAATAATTTTTCGGCTTTTTCTCTTAAAATCCACTGAATTGTGATCATAGCCTAAAATAGCATGAAAAGCAAGGTAATTATCACAGGTAAGTACATAGTAAAAATGTTGATTAATTCAATAAATTGAAAATAATAATAATTTATTATCATTCTAACTTTGCAATATTTAAAATCGATTGAAAAATAAAACGTAAATAATAAAAAATGAAACCACTTGAAAGTGATAGATATTATTAACTTAACCTTAAAATCCCATATACATTCCTGTAAGACATAATCATTAAATATTTCAAGACTTCATTACATGTATTTGAAGTCTTTCGTTTAGGTGTGAATTTTTGAAAACAAAAATCAACCCAAACCTCCTAATAGCCAACAAGCCAACGAAACCCAATCGTGAAGTCGAGCGACTCCACAGCATGTTTAATGGGAACTACGTGTGGATTATGCCAAGGGCGAGAGCGCAATATTTGTGTGAGAAAGGAGAGAAAGGAAGTCAGGAGCTTATAGCGAGGATGAGATGTGGGTGCATGGAGGGTTTCAATAGGTTCTGGCTCGATAGGGAAAAGAGGATGTGTGAACTATGTGGGAAGGGGGAGGCAAGAATGGAGCACTGGTTGGAGGAGTGCGTGGAGGTGGAAAGGAGTGGGATAAGCATGGAGGTATTGATGCATGAAAGGGGGGACAAAAGGGCAGTAGCATGGGTGAAGGGAGTATTGGGTAAGATGGAGAAGAAGAGAAGGAAGGAGGAAGAGGAATGGAGAAGGAAAGATTGTAAATAGAGGAGGAAGTAAATATAAGTAATTGTAAATATTGTAAATAGTAGATAAGTATTAGTTATTAGTCGCGGAGGCAGAGTTTGGTAATGCGAGGCAAGCAAGAAAGTAGGGACATGCGAGCTAGGCGAGGCGAAGCGAGGAAGGCAATGCGATAAAGCGAGCGGCGTTAGATATAAGGTGTGGAAGGATGTTAGTTTTAAGGCTTAGTTGTAAGAAAATTCTGTAAAAAAATGGAAGTGTAAGCAAGTCAATTTTTTAAGGCCAGCAGGCTAAAAAATAAACGTTTATCTCTCTCATGTATTTGAAGTCTTTCGTTTAGGTGTGAATTTTTGAAAACAAAAATCAACCCAAACCTCCTAATAGCCAACAAGCCAACGAAACCCAATCGTGAAGTCGAGCGACTCCACAGCATGTTACACAGCGAGTCTACACATCATGTAACAGAGCCGACTCACCGACACGCTACGTTTGCATGTGTCGCTCCCAGATGAGAAAGTGGTGGGGGCCGAAAATTTCCATGTTCTGGATGGGTTGGGACTGTGGGTAAAAGCGGCTTGAGTTCAGACTGGGAGCCAAAGCGGGTTGAAGTCCAAAACCGTTTTTCCCCGCGGAATAATTTCAGTTCGCTTCTACTCTGACGCTCAATCATTCCGTTTCCAATCCCATACTTTTTTCAAGTCTTCTTTGCGTTGACACGCAAACTGAAACCGCTTCTCTTCTGCAACTTATTTTGCACGGCTTTTACTCTCAGCCCGTCACTTGGAAGAATTTTTTTTTAGTAGAATAATGCATTGTTTTCGACGTATCATTTTTTGAAACAACAATTAAAAAATAATTTTTAATAAAATTTTAGTTCAAATTAATTTTCAATTTCAACGTAGTAATAATTTTTTCAACCTTTTCACATTGATATTTGTAGAAATTACTACCATTTCATGAAAATCAAATATTTTTTCATTTTTTTCAGATTTTCAACAACAATAAAATCTACCATACTACTGCAATATCGCGGTCTTTAACATTAATTTTTCGGATTTCGATTTTGCATTTGATATATTATTACGATGTTTAAACTATTTTTTATTTATATATAGCAGTTACGTAAATGAATGTTGCGTTTTCAATAAAGTGAGATGATAATAAATTCAAATTGAAAATTCCAAAAATTTCATTCGAAAACATTTCTTCAAGTCTTAATTTTCAATAATACAAAATATGTACTTTTAAAAAATTGTAATTTAATTCATTTTATAATAATACATATAAATTACTAATAATATATTATTTTACTGTGTGAGTTAATACTTCTAAGCAAAATATTTTTCCTAAGCTCGTTACAAAATATTAGATATCATCAGTAAGAGATTAATTAAAAAAATTTTAAGTAAAAATTTATTATCATTTCTTAGCTGGCCACGTTTTTCTCAGAGAAACCGCTTGACCGAGAGTTTTTCAGAAAAATCTAAGCGGTTCCGTAGCTCACTTGTCTAACGCGTGCGCTAGATTTAGGTTTTAGGACAGGTTTTAGGTAGTTAGGTAGGGTTCGATTCCCCAGCGGGGGCGATTTTTCAAAGCGTTTGATCGTGCGATCATATGTGTAAGTCTCTGTGCGTGAAATTGTGTAAGAATAATTGTAAATTAAGTGCAATAATCATATATAAAATCATTTTTTCCTTTTCAAATCGATCGACATTTTACGTCATTTTTGTTGTCGAAAGTTTCGATATAATCTATTTATAAATCGTGTATAGAATGGGTGCAGTGCATATATACATATACATCTATGCGATACAATGCGAAACTATAATTTTTGCTCCTAGAAGGAACAAGGATTACTGAGCGAAAGTGTAACCTCTACTCTCGCGAGACACGCAGTGTACAATGCGAGCTGTATCTGGCGCTCGCTAGAAAGTAGGGATTACAGGGTGACATTGCTAAATTGTCACTCATCCCCATCCGATCCGAATACGGATTTACAATTTCACAGAGTAAATCTTGCACTTTGATGAAGGGAGGTTCACAAATTTCTCCCAAATTGTAAGAATTACCCAGGGTTGCACGAAAGGCTCCGTTACTGCGCCACAGAGTAATATTTCATAATTTTTCCGAGTATATCTTACAGCGTACTTTTTTCAGTGGTGTCGTTGACAAGAATGTTCTTAAACGGTTTTTATGTTATCATGACCCCAAAGTAAAATTTTGAAAGTCCTAGGACCCAATATTTGGTCAGTTTTGAGAAAACATCCTTTCAAGTAGGCTACGTCTAGACTAGTCATCCCGAAATTTCAGGACGACTAGCCAAACTCATAACAAATATTGGCCTGAATCATCCCGAATTTCAGGACCATGAGACACATCGTTCGTCGCCAATTTATAGACTTGAGAAATATCCTCTTCCAACTTGTCCGGAAGTCCAGGCGGTAGCGGACCTGGTTTTTAGACGTCAGGTTCGGGGCTGAATTCCCGCTGCGTATAGTTTTTTCCAGTTTAAAAAATATTTTTATTAGAAGAAATATCAATATATTCGATTGCCTTCTAATAATTTTTTTAATTCATGCAAACATTAATATTTTAAATGCTTTTTTCAATGAAAGACTCACTTCTTCGAAATATTGTCGTTTTTTCCAAAAAAATCTTTTGCATCAATTAATTTATTTATTTATCAATGATTCATATTTTTATATTATTTTATTTTTTATTATTTTTATTCTATTTATATACTGATTTTGAATATGTTTGCGAAATTCAAACAGATTTATTAACTTAATAACATTCATAGAAAATAAATTTGTTTGCGAAACAAGTTTGAAAAAGCGAACTGTTTTTCATTAAAAAAAGAACATTTAAAATGTTTATTTTTGCATACTTGAATAAAAGTTTATAAGAGAATTGAATATATAAATATTTTAATAAATAATAAGTCCAATATTTGGACCTAGGTATTTCCAAATTTTACTTTGGAGCCAAGATCTTTATTTACGAAAATTATTAATTCACTCAGAAAACACACTACCGGGCACTCCCTTGTAAGATATATATTTTTGTGAATCATCATAGTAGATTATATCTCAGTAGTATAACTATGTTTAAAAATGTGTATTTTTGTTTTTTAGAACTTTATAAGTGAGAAATTGAAGTATAATTAAATGTCTCATCGGTAACATGTCCCCAAACAGGGCCGGCGGAATAAATTTCTCCCAGGTGTGGAGTTACGGAAGCAGGATGGGGGTGGGGGGGTGGGGGGGAGTTGTGAAAGAAATTTTTTTTTCTGTTTATAATATATGCGTAATTTATTTCAATTGCAAGCCTACAAGGACATTATATAATTAAAATTAAATTTTATTCAGAAAAAAAGATCTACTCCTTTTCGCTAAGCTGGGATTCGAACGCCAGGTCAAGTGATTGCCTGTCAGGTGCTCTACCACTAAGCTACTGGAGAGATCAGAAGAAGAGTCCTTTTTTCTAAATACGCTTTATTTGCAAGTTGTTATGTTAGATACATGTTTTTACTAGGAATCTGTATTATCATCGGAGAAAGTAACGATCAACCATTAGAGAAATCCTTACACACACCGTGAAGATGGAAATCTATAATATCGATCAAAGCTATCTCTTCTAATACAGAAAGTTTTAACGTCTTTCCAGAGTAGATGGAGCTATAAATTAAATATTTTCAAAATTAAATTTTATTTAGAAAAAAAGATCTACTCCTTTTCGCTCCGCTGGGATTCGAACGCCAGGTCAACTGATTGCCGGTCAGGTGCTCTACCACTAAGCTACTGGAGAGATCGGAAGAAGAGTCCTTTTTTCTAAATACGCTTTATTTGCAAGATGTTATGTTAGATACATGTTTTTACTAGGAATCTGTATTATCATATGTCATATGTCTCCGATGATAATACAGATTCCTAGTAAAAACATGTATCTAACATAACATCTTGCAAATAAAGCGTATTTAGAAAAAAGGACTCTTCTTCCGATCTCTCCAGTAGCTTAGTGGTACAGCACTTGACCGGCAATCAGTTGACCTAGCGTTCGAATCCCAGCGGAGCGAAAAGGAGTAGATCTTTTTTTCTAAATAAAATTTGATTTAAAAAAAAATTAATTTATAGCTCCATCTAGTCTGGAAAGACGTTAACACTTTCTGTATTAGAAGAGATAGCTTTGTTCGATATTATAGATTTCCATCTTCACGGTGTGTGTAAGGATTTCTCTAATGGTTGATCGTTACCTTCTCCGATGATAATACAGATTCCGAGTAAAGACATTATATAATATATTATTATATTATAAAAAATAAATATACGTAAATCGTTACTCTTTTTATTTTAATGTATTAAATGTGCTTTTTCGCAGCTGATTTTTACATTCTCATCCTAATGAGCAGGTATTGGTAATATGTAAAATTTTAATCAGTCGGTTTTCATCAAATCTCCACGTTTGGAGACCCCATGAGTCAGAAAAATGATTTTTACAAAGGTATGTCTGTCTGTAGTCTGTAGGCACGATAACTTTAGAAAAAATGGTCAGATTGGATTGAGTTTTGGCACACTTTTTTAAGGCCTAAAAGAAAAGGACTAGTTCGTTAGCCAGCTATTTTGAATAAAAATTCAAAAAGCTAGAGCATTTTCAAAATTGTTGAGAACACTTTTTTCAGGATTTAAAAGTTCTATGTATGGCTATTTGTAGTAATCGGAAAGTCGAACAATTTATTCTCACGACTTTTTTGGATAAAATGAAAATTTTCAGAATTATAGTATTTTCAAAATACGGCTGCGAAGTACTATGGACGTATTCACTATGGTTGTATTTATTTGTGTCAATTGATATGTTCTGTTACAATGAACAACTTTTTAACCTACGCTAGTTTTATATTTCAAATTAAAACCTCATTGAAACAATGTAACTTTTCTGAAAACTTTCTGAGTAGCTATTGATTAATCAATAATGGTCTTCAAAAGTTCGCCAATAGATCAATCCACGCGTCTCGAAGAAGCGAACAAATATATGATATACATTATAGTTGTATTCCCGATACTAAAAAAGTTTTCCTTGTGTCAAGAAGATAAACAATATATTTGTTAAATTTATAAAACGGTATTGCTAGTGTTTGTGACTGCTTCGCGATTGTAATTGGTGTGGCAGCTGTGCCCATTTTCTTGTTACGCTCTTGGGCCCATCGGCAAGGGTCGTGTGTTCTCGGGTAGTCGGCCGAGCAGCGTCCAGCGTTAGTCAGTCTAAGTCTGTCTCTCTAGATGATACCAGTGTACGTAAAAATGCCACTAAAATACGCACTACCGCTTTGTTGTCCTGTGAACGTAGTGGGAATAAACCTAAAATTGGTACTCTATTACTGTGTTTCCTCTATCACCAACCCCACGAAAACGCTATAAACATGGTCCTCACGAGCCGAAGTGCTGAAAAAGAAAAGTGTCGTGTGTGAGTGCAAATAAAAGATTTGCCTCTTGTGCGTCGTACGCTCTTTGTGTGAGCGTGCTTTTGAGTGTTGCCATATTCCGCAGTTCCTTTTTTTGACTATACATGGGCGCTGGCGACACACCCGCTTTTTCGTCAAGGAATAGATATCTTGTCTATTAATTGTGGTTTAAACTTTGAGTTTGGACACTTAACCGCTGCAATGGCGGAGTTTAATTATCTCCGAGTCCTCAAGGAACAAGATACGCTTTATGCATCCATCAACCGCATTTCTGACCGCCTTATGGCAACTGAAAATCCGCCTCGACAGTTGTTACTTGGACGCCTGTCGAAACTTGAAGAGTTGTGGGAAAGGTGTAGGCAAAATCATATTTTGCTACAGTCTAGTAGCCCCCCGTCTGCTGATGATCATGAGGATCAACTTGATGTCTACGATCTCGATTCGTTTGCTAGGATGGAAGAAAGTTATGAAGAAGTCATCGATTATATTTTATCGCATCTTCCTGATGAGTCACACAGTGGAACGCCTCAAGGTAACCAGGATAAGCCGGACGTCGCTCGACACCCTAAACTTCCAACGATTTCAATGCCAACTTTTTCAGGTATGTATAGTGAATGGCTTGCGTTTCGCGATTTATTTACTTCACTCGTAATTAAAAATGATTCTTTGTCGGACGCGGAGCGCTTACATTATTTACAGGCAATTCTTACAGGAGACGCAAAAGTTGTTGCTCAAAATCAACAAAGCACAGCTGATAACTTTCAAACAATTTGGCATAATTTAGAAACTCGTTATAATAATTGTAAATCTTTAATTAATGATTATTTGAGAAAAATTGTCGAAATGCCTGAGATAACGTCGGATTGGTTGAATAGCCTGAAGAAAATCCGTAATGTAATTATGACCGTAACAACTGCTTTAAGCAATTTAAATTGCCCGATCGATGAGGGGAAGGATTTGTTCGTTTTTCTCTTAATTAATAAATTAGATAAAACTTCGCGGGATCGCTGGGAGATTTCAACGGCTGATACTACGGATCCTCCCTCTCTAGATCAATTAAACACATTTCTCGATTCACGCATTCATACTCTGGAAGCTACGGAAAATTTAAAAAAACGGCCTGATACTAAAAGCGTTGGTCCTTCGTCGTCGTCTCGGTCAAAAATTAACACGCATCAAAGTTCATCGAAATTGAATTGTCCTCTATGCAAAGAGGAGCATAATCTTTATATGTGTCCTGTATTTAAAAGTAAATCCGCAGAAGAACGAAACGAGTATATTCGTTCGAATTCTCGTTGCTTCAATTGTTTAGGAAACCACCTTCGACGTGTATGTCAAAGTAAAAGGGTTTGTGTTAATTGTCAAAACTCCCATCACTCTCTTTTGCATCGGGATCGGGACAATTCCGTTTCTCATTTAGATGAAGAAAGGTTGTTAAAAAGTGTATCTGATGTAAGAACACCTAATTTGGAAAATAAAAATGCGACTTCTTCTCATCTAAATGCAACGGGAAGAAAGCGCCCAGCTTCTTTATTATTAACAGTTCGGGTAATACTAGAAGCGTCTAATGGCCGCCGCGTTCATGTTCGCGCAATGCTAGATCAAGGGTCCGAATCTACCTTTGTTTCTGAAACTGTAGCGCAATTGTTACGTCTACCACGCAAAAAGCATGATGTCACTGTTTCGGGTGTAGGAGCTAAAGTTTATGATCACGTTAGTCATTCTGTGTCAGTTATGATTAAGAGTCCCAAGTCTTATGCGGTTGAGATTTCGGCGCAAGCGTTCGTGGTTTCAGAAATTACTTCTTATGTTCCGGCAACGTTTGCGCTCATGGATATTCCAAGCAACCTACGCGAGCTAGATCTTGCAGATCCGAATCTAGAGTCTAATGAGCGTATTGATTTACTTATAGGTGTGGATCTATTTGGTCAAGTGTTACTGGATGGAGTTTGTCATAATGAATCAAGGGATCTTGTTGCGCAAAACACGATTTTTGGATGGGTAATTTCTGGTCGTTTTAAAAATCCTACTGTTCAATCGTTTCACATTCATGTGCATCACTCCGCGAACATTCCTGCTGATCAAACTCTCAGGAAATTTTGGGAGTTGGAAGAGGTTCCTACAAAGAATTTGCTAACCAAACTGGAACATGAATGTGAAGCTCACTTCGCCGAGACTCACACAAGAGATTCAAGTGGCCGATACATAGTAAGGCTTCCTTTTATTGAATTCCCAACACAGTTAGGAAACTCTTTTAACATCTCGCGTACTTCTTTATTCCGTTTAGAAAACCGGTTCGCGCATAATGCTGATCTTGCTGAGAAGTATCGTGATTTTCTGCGAGATTACGAATCGCTTGTTCATATGTCCGATGTTGGTCAAATTGTAAATGATGATTCTTTCAGATTATTTATTCCGCATCATCCTGTTATCCGCGACTATAGTCAAACCATGAAGCTGAGAGTTGTATTCAATGCATCTAGGCCTACATCTACTAACGTTTCTATAAATGATTGTTTGCACATAGGACGGAAACTCCAAAATGACATAGGTTCTATTCTATTACGATGGCGTCAACATCCGTACGTTTTGTGCGCGGATATTGCTCACATGTTTCGACAAATTTGGGTCCATCCTGCTGATCGCAAATTTCAGTGTATTCTCTGGCGTGAGACACTGGATGAACCTATTAAGATCTTTGAGTTGAACACTGTTACATATGGGATAACTTGTTCCCCATATCTCGCGATTCGTGTCCTACGTCAACTGGCTGAAGATGAAAAGACTAAGTTCCATTTAGCAGCTTCAGTTTTTGCGAATGAGACGTATGTGGATGATTTATTCATTGGAGGAGTAGATAAGCCTTCTGATATTGGGTTGAGAGATCAGCTTATTCAATTGGCCTCCTCAGGCGGCTTTCGCTTACGTAAGTGGTTTAGCAATTGTTCTGACTTACTTATCGGGTTAAATCCATCGGAACACGGATTAGCGATGGCGTTGCCTTTTGATGATTATTCGGGATTCAAAGTTCTTGGGATATTGTGGATTCCTTCAGAGGATGCATTTCGCTTTCAGATTTCGGAATTTCCTGAAGAAGCCTGTACCAAACGATCGTTGCTATCAGCGGTTGCCAAACTGTATGACCCTATGGGGTGGTTGGCTCCAGTTGTGATCATTGCTAAGGTTTTGCTTCAGAAACTTTGGTTACAGAAACTTGACTGGGATCAACCACTTCACCTGGTTCAGGAATGGCAGGAGTTTCGTTCGAAACTGTGTACATTGTCGCACATTTCAATTCTCAGATGGACGTCTCAAGGAAACGATACTGAGTTTATTGAAATACATGGCTTTTCTGACGCATCTCGATTAGCTTATTCTGCTGTTGTCTACTTGCGTATTGTTTCAAAAGCAGGTTAGATCTCAGTTAGGCTTCTTATGGCTAAAACTAAGGTTGCACCAATTAAAACAATAAGTATTCCAAACCTTGAGTTATGTGCTGCTGCTCTTCTGACAAAACTCATTCCGTTTGTCGTTTCTTCTCTCCAATTAGTTGATGTGCCTATTTTCTGCTGGACGGATTCTACCATAGTTCTTGATTGGCTGCAGAAACAACCAGTTACGTTACCAGTCTTTGTCGCTAACCGAGTTTCTACAATTCAAACTACTATGCCTTCTGCTTCCTGGAATCACATTCCATCTAAACAAAATCCAGCTGATTGCGCATCGCGTGGCCTTACAGCAGATGAACTAGTAAATTTTTCTCTCTGGTGGAAGGGTCCAACGTGGCTTTCCAGCTCTTGGGAAACTTGGCCTCAGAGGAACAGTCAAACTGTCGGATCTGTGACGGAAAATTTGGTTCTTACTCACTTGGCTGCCGCTGAGGCTAATACCGCTGAGAAGGAGAGTGATTGGCAATCTAGGTTGCTTTCACGAGAATCATCCTGGGCTCGCTTACTTCACGTTACCGTTTACGTCTTGCGTGCGGTCAAGGTTTTTAAAGAGAAAGTTGTCCTCCTTAGATTTTTATCTGCTGATGAGATTCGTGAAGCCTCTGTATTTTGGGTACGCTATGTTCAGGCAAAGATTTTTGATCGCGATATTGCTTCTTTAAAGGCAGGTAAAAAACTAACAACAAAATCTCCTTTAAAAAGGCTCAATCCTTTTCTTGATCGTGATGGCGTTGTTCGTCTTGGTGGCCGGTTGCGTCAATCGAAGTTATTAGCGTATCAAGAATCCCCCGCAATTTTGCCTAAACATAGGGTATCAACGCTCATACTAGCACAATTTCATCGCAATTTGTTACACGCCGGGATTCAGCTAACCCTTTACATGACCAGCGTCCAATATTGGATTATTGGCGCACGAAATGAGATTAGGACTATTGTCTATCGTTGTGTAGTGTTCAGGTCGTGGAATAAAGTCGCATAAGGCTTGGATCTCAATTTTCGTTTGCTTCTGTACCAAAGCGATACATCTCGAATTAGTACACGATTATAGTACTGCCTCTTTTATAGCCGCATTCCGACGCTTTGCCTCAAACCGAGGAATTCCTACTGATGTGTACAGCGACAATGGGCCGAATTTTCGCGGTGCAGATCGAGAGCTTTCGCAAGCTTTCCGGACTCTGCAGAACGATTCAAATTTAGCTTCTCATTTAGCCTCAGATGGCACAACTTGGAATTTTATTCCTCCCATCGCACCACACTTTGGGGGATTATGGGAGGCTGGGGCTAAAAGTGTTAAACTGCACTTGCGCAAATTATTGGCGAATTCTACTCCGTCTGTTGAAGAATTCGAAACGCTTTTGTGCCAGATTGAATGTTGTTTGAATTCTCGCCTCCTCGTGCCTGTCAATGATCCCTGGCGGACCGAACGTACGGAGCGGATACGCTACAGCGTATCCTTATAGTATCCACATCGTATCCTTATAGTATCCACATAGTATCCTCTCCGTATCATGCAAGAAAAACTCATTAAAAAAGAAAGATTAACATTTCACTTGTTGAAATTCGGATTCTACGTGAAATTTTGAGTTAAAAGGTCACAGAGTAATCGCAATAGTTTTTCTTGCAACATTGAAAACTTTAAAAAATTATAATACTTATCGATGACGTGCGCTGAAGGCGACTTCAAACGCATCGTCGTTCAGTAGCAGTCAATAGGCGTTATCCGTCGACGATGCGTTTGAAGTCGCCTTCAGCCCACGTTATCGATAAGTATTATATTTTTTTAAAGTTTTTAATGTTGCAAGAGAAACTATTGCGATTACTCTGTGACGTTTTAACTCAAAATTTCACGTAGAATCCGAATTTCAACAAGTGAAATGTTAATCTTTCTTTTTTAATGAGTTTTTCTTGCATGATACGGAGAGGATACGATGTGGATACTATAAGGATACGCTGTAGCGTATCCGCTCCGTTCGTTCGGTCCGCCAGGGATGATCCGGAAAACTGCGAAGCGCTCACACCTGGGCATTTTTTGAGTGGATCTGCTTGAGGAATTGTACCTACAGTTTCTGTATTTAATGTAAATGAAAACCTCTTGTCTCGCTGGCAATTTTATCAAAGGATTTTAGAGCATTTTTGGCGCTTATGGTCGCGTTATTATCTTCAATCGTTGCAACAGCGAACCAAGTGGTTTTCAGAGCGCCCCAACCTTAAAGTTGGAGATCTTGTATTACTTAAAAATGTTAATCTTCCCCCCGCTAAGTGGGAATTGGCACGTGTTACTCAATGTATTCTAGGAAGAGATGGAATGGTCCGCGTTGTTCATGTCAAGACTGCGCAATCTGAGTTTGTTCGCCCGATTTCACAATTAGTTCTGTTGCCTATTTCCAACGAACCATAGATTAATTAATTAGTTTGTAATCTACGTCATTATTATTATTTTGTCTGATCGTTTGAAGAATGTCATTGCGATCTTTTGCTAAGCTCGCAAGGTGGCCGGTATGTTTGTGATTGCTTCGCGATTGTAATTGGTGTGGTAGCTGTGCCCATTTTCTTGTTACGCTCTTTGGCCCATGGGCAAGGGTCGTGTGTTCTCGGGTAGTCGGCCCAGCAGCGTCCAGCGTTAGTCAGTCGAAATCTGTCTTTCGAGATGATACCAGTGTACGTAAAATCGCCACTAAAATACGCACTACCGCTTTGTTGTCCTGTGAACGTAGTGGGAATAAGCCTAAAATTGGTACTCTATTACTGTGTTTCCTCTATCACCAACCCCACGAAAACGCTATACACAGCTAGATCATAAGAGGTCATAGCAGGTTCGCCAATAGGTCATTCGACGTGTCTCGAAGACACAAACAAACATTACAGAGACAGTACTGTAGTACTCCTAATATGAACAAAGTTTTTCTCATATAAATATAATACAAACTTTTTTTGAAACTCCATAAATCAGTACTGGTCGGTCATAAAAGGTTCACCAATAGGTCAATCGATGAGTCTCAAGAACGCGAACAAAAACTCTACATGTAATATTGTCGTGTGTTTTAAAATATCAAAATAGTTTTTTTCATATAAACAGAATAAACCATTTTTTTGAAACTTCATAAATCGGTACTGGTGGGTCATGAAAGGTTCATCAATAGGTCAATCGATGCCTCTCAAGGACGGGAACAAAAACTCTACATGTAATATTGTCGTGTTTTGAATATCAAAAAAGCTTTTATCATATAAACAGAATAAACCATTTTTTTGAAGCTCCATAAATCGGTGGGTTATGAAAAGTTCATCAATAGGTCAATCGATGCGTCGCAAGGACGCGAACAAATACTTTACATGTAATATTGTCGTATTTTGAATATCGAAAAAAAAATTTTCATATAAACAGAATAAACCATTTTTTGAAACTTCATAAATCGGTACTGGTAGGTCATAAAAGTTTCAACAATAGGTCGACCGATGCGCGTCAGAGACGCGAAAAAATAAGCTAGATATCGTGTTGTTGTATTTTGAATATCAAAAAAGTTTTTCTTATATAAACAAGGTAAAATTTTTATTTTTAAATATCCAAACATAAGAAAAAACTATTTCTAAATGGTCCATCTAGCTCAAAATCCTATTAAACCTGGATATCAATCAGAGCTACACGTCATTCAAATTTCATGATCATAGCTCTTTTACTTTTCGAGATATGGTGAACAGGAAAAAGTTACACACACACGCACACGGACATTTTTTAAAAACTTTATTTTCGAGCTCCTGGGGTCGAATTATATCAAAATATGTCAAGAAAGTATATTTGAAAATGTAGGTCATTACAAACCTCCCTCTATGAGGAAGCAATTTAAAAAAAACGAAAATTTTAAGCCAAACAACGAACGATATGAAAAAAATCAAAAAAAGAAAAACGTTGCTTATTTTGCGGTCAAACTATGCAAAATACGAAAAAAGATAAAAAGGCAAAAATTGTGCACGCAAAAAAGATCTACAGATTCGTTATGAATGACTTTTTGATTTGATGCGTAGTTCTTGTTTGGTTCGTAAAAAACAACATAAAAAATAAAAAAATAAAATTTTTAGACAAACGACACAAGCTACGAAAATAATAAAGAAACAAAATTTGTTCACCCAAAAAAGAGCTACAAATTTGCTATTATTCATTTTTTGATAAGACGCGTAGTTTTTGTTTTCATCGTGAAAAAAGACATTACAAATAAACAAATTAAATTTTTGGAAAAGACCTTTTTTTCTCACGAGACACGTCATGTAAATGTGTTCGTTAAAGCCAAAGGAGCTTTCACAAAAGAGAATTCGCAATCACTAAATTTCAGTTGTCGATGGTTTGACCTTTAATTGCAATAGTCATATGCAAAAATGCGGGCAGATTTTTTCTAATAAAATTGTTAATAATGTTGACTCTATTGTTTTGCAACAACTCTTGGTTGTAGGGTGCTCTAAAAGTATAGTTTTAAATAATGATTAGATCAATTCTTTGACGCAAAATATTTGACACAAACACGAATTTTATTGATTTCATCAAATATGTGGAATAATATTTGTTTTCAATTAGTGTAAGAAATAAATGTTATTTATTATAAAGAAACTGTAAGATGCTTTTTAGGACCGCATAATTGTCAACAAAAATTTAACTTTCAATTAGTATAATAATAACAGATTTTTTATTATAAAGAATCTGTAATTTGCTCTTTCGGAGCGTGTAATTGTCAAAAATAATTTTACTGTAAATTAATTTGACACTAAATATTGTTTTATAAATAAATACATGTAAGGTTTTTTAGAGAATATTTAAAAATAATTATTGGATTAATTGTTTGACGCAAAGAATAAAACTATGCATAATATATGCCTGCCTTCCTCAAAAATGTTGTATATAACGAAATATTTTTACGAATTGAAATAAAAAATTTTCAAATATATTGGTAATTATATGCAATGTAATAATTACATTTTGCCTGTAAAAAATGTACAACAGTGCAAGTAAACACGGAATATTACTTGAAAAAAATATAAAATTTTCAAATTGGAGAAAAAGTATTAATTTATACGATCGAAATAATTCCTTTAAAAAGGAAATTTTTTCAAATAGTTCACGAGCTGCTGACCGATAGCGTGGGGATAGCATACTGCCAGACTCGATAATTATCGAGTCTGGCAGTATGCTATCCCCATGCTATCGATCTGGCGATTGAATAATAATAAACTTGGGGCATCAATAGTGGATCCTAGAAGAAAATTAGCTCTTATACTATCACTTGAAATTTCCCATTTTTTCACCTGGCTCAGGTGCCCAAGCGCCCCAGGCAGGGCGTCTGGCATTTACGGGTTTCGAAAGAAGGGTCATTTCCCAGATATATTCGCCACAAACTAGGACTTATACTCCCACTTGGCGAAAAACGTCACCAGCTCTTGGACTAAAAGTATTGGGAAAATTTCCAACTTTTTTAGGAAAATAATTTTTCCTACAAAAAGTTGTAAATTTTACCTAGAAAATTAGTGGGAAAATTTCCGAAATTGTTTACAGTATATTATTATTGTATATTAATACACAACACAATTCTCCTTACGCACAAACTCAAAGCTCGCACATGCCCATAAAATGATGGATAGCTGACTGATGATGTGACTTTCTGAAATGAATATGAGACTGGTGGAAAAAACTGGAAAATATAGAAATGCCTTCTGAATTCCCAGGTGTGGAATTCCACACCTGAGATTTTCCCAGATGTGGAGTACTGCTTAACTCCACACAGTCTCCGCCGGGCCTGGTTATGTTCAATGTTCTTCAAATAAAAATGACTAAAGTTGTATTTGATTTAAAATGAAGAAGGTAATTCCTTTACTTTAGCGTATATTTCCGTATCTTTATAATAAATCCTACAATCAGAAAGATTTTTTTCCAACTATCTGAAAAGGGGAGAAAAGAAGTATTTAAGTCGTTTTTGGAACATATACCTTGCTTTTTCATTCATAATCAAACCGACCCCTTGACTACCATGTGATTCCCTATCTACTCCTAACCATATTTCAAAACCGCTTTTCAACACCCCATTTCCTATGTTTCTACTTTCGCATACCTTTTTCTTTGTCTCAGGTATACATAAAATATCTAGTTTCCTAGCATGCATAGTTTCTCGTAGTTCTCTTACTTTAAGATCATTCACTCCTCTAGCAGTCTCCATTCATCGCTTGAAACTCAAACTTTACGTTTACCGTGTGTATGCATTTATTCAATAAAAGTTTCAGTCCAGTCCGAGGCTACTTTATTGTTTGTATTGTTCATGTTTAGATTGTACACCCAACTACCACCTTTATGCGCGAAATTTGTTTTGCGAGTCGAAATCATGTCCAAGTTAAGTAGTCAATTCTTTCGAAAGTTATCGTGTTCACAGACAGACATACAGACAGACACATTCGTAAAAACCTGTTTTTTGGATTGAGGGGGTCTCAAAACGTGGAAATTTCACAAAAACCGGGGGGGTCAAATTTTACACAAATCTAATACCTTCTCTAGATGAGAATGTAAAAATACAAATTTTCAAGTATCATGAGCATTGATGATGATTATTTTATTGTTTTAATCGTTAGAAATAGCATTGAGAACATAAAAACAATGAAATATTGTGAAAAAACACACCCGAGATGAAAAATAAAGTAAATAAGCAAAGTTTTGATGAGAATGTGTCCGCTTATCGGGCCGATTTTTTCACTGTTGTTATTTTTTACGAATAAAACAAAAACTACACATCCTATCAAAAAGTGACCCATGAGAAATTTGTAGACCTTTTTTGAGTGCACAATTTTAGTACAGCCATCATTTGTCGTATCTT
>CAKNYM010008684.1:0-11795 GCA_932195095.1 Andricus curvator | reverse complement strand
GGAAACTTGTCAATTGCATCTCGGGCACCGGCTACAGAGCTGTAAATTCGTAGGACAATGAGTCACCAGTACCTGACTTAATACGCTATATCTGTATAAGGGGTACCTGCTGACCTTTTGAAATTCGTTCACCGACAGCCTTTACGAGGTGATCATGCTTTTAATGGAAATTTTTTAAATGAGTTTCTGGTCCTCAGAAAAACAGTTGTCCTGACTTTACATGGTTTTTACGCTACAGAATAGTATGAAGTTTTTAATCCAACGAGGTCTAATTTATGGTCTCCACAGAATTCGACTCTTTAACTGGTACGACTCTAAAAAATAGTCTGCTTAAGTCTACATTTTGGTGTGTAAATAAATGCTCACTGCAGGTGCTTCCGCTTTAACAATAGAAAACTTAGAATACAATTCTCTTAAACATCCGTTTTTTCTTCTTGCTTTTCATGAGTAACCCTACTAAGATTTTAAAATCGATGTATTGTCACTTGTTTCACAAAAGATCATACACTCGTGTTCAGTGATCACTTTCCATTTCCAACGAAAAAACGTCGTATCCTGTTATTTCATCTTTAGGCGGAAAAATTTGTGAGAACCTTTTCACGGTGACGTTCTATTATTTCATTTTCCGAAAAATTTACCAGAAGGTTTTTTTTTCTTATTTCAATAACCGCAAGGTAGTAAAAACTTATGTCTCATATCTTGTTCTTGTACTTTTTGGAAATCTTTTCCACAATTGTTCACTGATCTTTTCAATAACTATCCACGTAATTTATTACTTTCCATTGCAATTGGCTAGTTTATAAAAGCATGAGCTTTTGTTATTTAACTTCTTTGCACCATGTATGACATATACCTGATCTATGGTTTTGAAACACGTGAACTTTTGTGTAATTTTTTGAGAAATAGAGATTTTTTGTAAGTGTTACGGGTAACAGATATTCTTTTATGAAATTCCTAGAAAAACAAATTCTTTTGTCTTGATTTAGGACATGCAGGTGTTTTGTGTAACAGCCATACCACGCTGAAAAAACCAGTTCTCGTCAGATCACTGAAGTTAAGCAGCGTTGGGCGCGGTTAGCACTTGGATGGGTGACCATTCGAGAAAACTGAGTGCTGTTGGCACATCGTGGGTGTGGTGAGCCCACACTTGTAGTTATTTACTACAAGTTATCAACCTAGAAACACTACCCGAATCGGGTAGTGTCACGCCTACCCCGAAAGGGAAATGGCTTAATGGTATACATGACATAATTTTTTTGTATGATTTTAAGCTAATACGTGTTCTTTTGCCTAATTTTCGGAAAATAAATATGGTTTTGTGTGATTTATGGGATGAAGGTGGTATATTGTGTAAATCACATGACATATCGATTCTTTTGTGTAATTTACAGGTGATAAGTGTTCTTTTGTGTAACTTACACTATATAAATATTTCCTCTGTGTGATTTAGGATATGCACGTGTTCTTTTGTGTAAATTACATGACATATGGATTCTTTTGTGTAACTTACATAAATCACACATACTTTTGCGTAATTTCCATAACATATAGATTCTTTTATGTGATTTACAGGGCACACGTGTCCTTTTGTGTAATTTTCGGGGAAAATTAGGATTCTTTTGTATGATTTATGATGGACAGGTATTCATTTGTCCGATTTTCATGACATATGGATTCTTTTTTATGATTTCTATGAAACATCTGATCTATTGTGTAATTTCTAAGAAACACCGCGTTCTATTGTTTCTTTACATGTGTGACCATAGTGGTGGCACTCCCATGTATAGTTTTGAAGGCATTATGTATTATATTATTATATTATGTATTATATTATGTATTATATGGCCAACGGCCATACCACGCTGAAAAACCCAGTTCTCGTCAGATCACTGAAGTTAAGCAGCGTTGGACGCGGTTAGTACTTGGATGGGTGACCATTCAAGAATACTGACATGAGTGCTGTTGGCACATCGTGGGTGTGGTGAGCCCACACTTGTAGTTATTTATAACTACAAGAAAAACCTAGAAACACTACCCGAATCGGGTAGTGTCACGCCTACCCTGAAAGGGAAATGGTTTAATGGTATATATATGTTTTAGTGTCCGGGGGAACCGCTAGGTGGCGCTGAGAGTCAGTACAATGCAATGCGCATGTGCAACCATAATATTTTTAAATATTTCGAAATCTCGAAATTGGAAATTAGTCGAAGTGTCAAATTGAATTTGTTGTGTTAACCTTGTTGTATAAAATTTTCTGCAAGTTTTGTTGTGTATCTTGTTATACGTACTATGTGTACTATTTTGTGATGATGTAGGGAAATGTGTTGATTGGTAAGTATTGAATTTAAAAAAAATAAATAAAGTACCATTTGCTTGATTTGAGGTTACTTTGTTGTTTTCATATTTCAAACAGTAACAAATAAATTAAAAATGATATAAATAAAAGTCTTTTTGAGAGATTAGGAGGTTTTTCTTCAAGCAAAGTTTGTCGTTTATAAAAATTTCTTTGTTAGAAAAATAAAAAATATTATTCTAAGGCATAATCTCAAATGTAAAGCCAATTAATCCTTTTTTATTACAACAAAGCATACTTCTAGTATTTAAATATATATTTTACGTATGGAAAATCTTTTTATATTTATCAATTTTGATAATTTTGAAATTTTATTTACACGAAATTAAATGAAATTTAATATTTACAAGAATTTGGGGGAAGCAGAGTTTGGAAACAATTGCTGTCAGGGATTTGTAGGTTCATTTACTCATAGTGTCCGGGGGAACCGCTAGATGGCGCTGATTTGGAAGCCAAGTCTTCAAAACGATACATGGGAGTGCCACCACTATGTGTGTGACCTAACGCTTATTCCCACACTCGCCATATATGGTTCTCCCCACCAAATAATACTATGTCCACTCCTTGCACATTTTAAATATATAAATAAAAGCAAGGAATCTATTCGGATCAGTTGAGTTTTTATATCTGAAAGAGCCACTATGTCGCAAGTTAACATCGATTCAGTAGAGGTAGAATCGTCCCAGGTCTTTGATTTTTCAAAGTCCACGGTCAACGCTCAAAGCCAACGGCCATGTCACGCTGAAAAAACCAGTTCTCGTCAGATCACTGAAGTTAAGCAGCTTTGGGCGCGGTTAGTACTTGGATGGGTGACCATTCGAGAATACTGTGTGCTGTTGGCATATTATGTGTGTGGTGAGCCCAAACTTGTAGTTATTTATAACTACAAGGAAACTATCCACCTAGAAACACTACCCGAATCGGGTAGTGTCACGCTTACCCTGATGGCTTAATGGTATACACGATCACTCAAACTATCGAAGTTTCGTCTGACACCCAGACTAATAAAACTGTTCCTGTAAGGTAAACGTCTCAGTAATCGTCACCATAAAAGATTTCATTGACTTCAAATATTTAGGAAAATTGTTTTGGAAGGATTAGTTAAAAAATGATTGGTACTGATTTAAGCATTAAACATCCTAGAATATTATAAAAATTGTTTTTACATTATATTTAATATGACTTCTTATTTATAAACAATTAAAAGTCAAAAAGCACCGATGTCCCAGTTATCACCATTTCCAAATCTGCCATGTACTAGTAATTGTGAGTCGTTGTCCCAATCTTCGTGAAAAAGGTTAAGTTTTCTTGAAATCAGTTTTTAGCGATTTGGAGGTGTATTTCAAGTGCATTTTTGTATTTTAAGTATACTTTAATGAAATGAAAGATGTATTGTTAGTTTTATATTGATTGAGAGATTGAGACCTCCAAGATGAAATGCGTCGAAACATAACCTCAAAATCGAATCTTCTGATAGTTCCAATTTCCAATACGTCTGATGGATATTATAATAATTAATCATAATAAAAATGAATTTTCTTTTAAAATTTTTAGTTTTCATTTCAATTAAAAATATTTTCGAATAAAATTAATTTTATATTTATAAGAAATAAAGTGGTCTCAAAAATAAATCGAAGTAAATATTTATTAGAATTTTTGTCACGATAAGTGATAACTACAATGATGAAATTCTTTTATAATACTGAATATTATAATTGAAAATTATGAACATTTTAAGGAACTAGATGTAGCACATTCCCGTTTAGTTATTACACATCAAGTACGTTATGCTTTGGGCTCAACATTAAACGATTCAACTTCCATATGATTACAGATATCTATGTCAAGAATCACATTTGTACTGAGTAAATCTTATTAAAAAATGAACACGTAATTTGTTAACACATAAATGATTACAAATATTGAGAATGCGACTGTAATCTTAACATCACAAATTTAATGAACCATTTTCATTGTATAAAGTCATATAACCTAACTTTGTTCTATAATATGGCTAAGTGCAACATAATTACACGGGATACAAAAATTTACACACTGGTAATTTGTATAATTAACTTTTTTGCAACATAAATTATAAACACAATGACGAAATTTGATAAATTGCAGTGACTAAAAAAATCATGTGTATTTGGAGGTTATGTTCTGTTTACGTTGTCAAAACATTAAAACTATCAATAATTATATATCTGTTACACATTTTTCTTTATATTATGTAGTATAGATTAAGGTTAGCTAATGAAAAACTACTCAATAAATATTAACTTCACTGAAAAATGATAATAAACTAAAAAATTTATAATGAAATCACTAAAGTCATGCCAATATTTTACATCACCTTTTTCAGTTCTTAGCACTAATTTATATTACGATTACTACTCACAGTAAGAAGTCAGTTCTCCGATTTCATTTCACGCCTTTCTGAAATTAATTAAATCATTATTTGTAACGAAATATGGAAATAAAATTTTGACAGATTCGTCCTAGTCTTCGCGACCGGTCACGATTACTCGAGCAACTATGCTTTTAAAATGTTCCCATAATCGTGACCGATATTTCTCGAACGAGAAGGTACTAAATGAAGATTTTACTTAATTTTATGAAACAAAAATGATCTTTTATTACAAAAAAATAATTTTCGTCCCGATCAAGTAATTTCTTGACATATTAAAAGTTTAAGCAAACAAACGTGTTTCCTAACCTAAATGTTAAGCTATTTTCCACGTTCCGTGATTCATCGCTGCCGGCAATACAAATCAATTTTTTTTACCCATGTGCACTATTTGTACAAAAAACTAATTTAGTTTCCACAACAAGCACTGTTCAAACTTACTTACAAATATTTTAGGAATGTATTTGCATGCGGAAAATACTTACATCTGGCGTTTACACCTCAAAACTTACGATTATTGGGACCGACACGATTACTGGGACATCTACCTTAACACCAAAAATAAAAAGGATCAAACTCAAATCAACATCTCTTAAACAAATACTCACTAAAGCTGCTCTTAAACGATTGGTCATGATGTCTACAAATTTCACGAAGAGATCCACACAATAAATGATTCTGCCAACTGTTTACGGACTTAATCATTCATTTTCTAAGATGATTCTAATTGAACTAGAGGTTCAATCGCTTGGAAAATTTCAACCGGTCATTAAAATTATGAAAAGTTCAGGTAACGGAATCACCCTCGACTCGGCAACTTGGGCAAAACTCCAACAACACTTGGATATAATAGAATCATATTTTTGAGGGATGGCAAGGAACGCAACCACGAGACTAACAATGACACGCAGCAGGGCGAGGTTGAGGCCAAGGAGAAAAAGCTATATACTCCTGAAATAGTTCTTTAAAACGTAAACATTTTTTAATTGAAACGATTGTCAATTATTTAGGCTCTGAAAAAATAAACTCACAGAATGAGGAATTAATCCGTCAGATAATTAAGTTTAAATCTGCATACTTCAAAAGTCAGGTACAAACAAAACTTGAGAAGCAATTCGTCGAATTATATTTTGAAATCGTTTTTATGGAACTGACAACCATCTTGATTTCTTACATTGTTGGCGAGGTTGAACTTATTTTTTCTACACGTACATAATTAAATGTATTTTGTTGGAATAAAAACATATATGGAATTATAATTAAAAAATGTGTATATTTACTACCTGTCACTTAAAATTGTTTAGGATAATTTTAAATTTTAATTAGTGAATTAAATATTATACATACCAGTCAGTAATTGTAGGTTTGTTGCTATTTTGACACTCTTTCCCAACCTTAATAGAAAATAAGTTTAAGATAATCAATTTGCGTTGTAATTAATTGTCTCCTTTTCCAAATTGTCCTATACTCTTACACTAACAGGGAGGAGGTGGGGCTCCCTCCCATTTTTGAGGTGGAACGTTTCCATTCACCCCCACCCCTTCCAGCTGGGAATCATACATTCGATTAATTAGGTAGGCCACACTATATAATTACCACAATTTTGTAATTAGGCCCCACCACCTAATGACTGCCATTTTGTAATTAGGCTACACAACCAGCAGAGCCCTACAAAATATCTAACTGTTCGTGAATGACTCTTTCCAATCCACTAAAATATTATAAAATCCCGTGAAATTCTATGATGATATTTCCTAAAATACTGAAAAATCTAGAAAAATAAACTGAGAGCTTTAAAATCCCTTAAAATCATTTGAATGATCGAAAATCTTATAAAATCCTGTGAAATCTTTTAAAATATTTTTAAATGACCTTAAAGAGGGTCATTTTCCTTCAAAAATGTTGGCTTTCAAACCAAATTTTTCTTATTTGAAATTTTTTTTATTAAAAAAATATAATTTTATTCCCAAAAATTGTATCAATAATAATATAATTATTGAAATCTATTAAAAATTTATCGGAATCTTCAAAAATACCCTGAAATATTTCAAAATCTAAATATAGGGTACAATAGGGGATATAAGGACAGATCTGCGAGGTTTGCGATTTGTTTATATATTTTGTTAATAACAACAAAAGTTAATAATTATAAGCTAAAATTTATAGCAATGATGTTAGTTTGTAATTATGTAAATTTTCAAATTTATTTTTTTCACATATTGCGACATAATTTGACCTCAGGAAATTAAAAAAGGGCAATTAAACAAAATTCCCGCGCGCTCGCGTGTGAATGTAACTTTTTTCTATTTAACATATCTCGAAAAGCAAGAGAAATACAATCATAAAATTGTGGACGATTTGTAGCTCCAATTGACGCCAAGGCCTAATTAGATTTTACCTTATTTATATGAGAAAAACTTTTTTAATGTTTGAAATACAACAATACTATATCTGATGTATTTAAACGCGTCTTCGAGACGCATCGATCAACCTACTGTGGAATATTTTGTGTCCACTATTACCGATTTATGAAGTTCCAAAAAATTGTGTATTCTGTTTATGAGAAAAACTTGGTTGATTTTAGGAATGCTATTAACGAACCTTACATTACCTCTTATGATATAGCAATACCGATGTATAAATTAAAAAAATTGTTTACATACAGAAAACTTTTTTGATATTTAGAGTATAGCACAGTATTTTATATGATATTATTGTCCTTTAAGGCTGGTCCATTTAAGTCCCGTAGCACTGCGGTTAAAACCTTTTGCACTATGCCTTTTTATTTAAAACCCCGGTGAAACAGAGGTCTATACACGGGTCACCCTCGCTGCTAAAGTATCATTTAAGTCCTTTAGCATATATACATATGAAACATATACCGTCAAACGACTCCACTTCACTGGGTATGGGCATGTGAAAATTTTTCTTTTATTAACAAGGGAACTTTTAGATATGCTTTTTTTTTGTTTGGATTGATACTCTCCTCAATGAAAGGTACCTACTAGAGGTTTTCTGAGAAAAATCAAGAAGACGCAATTTTGAACCGTTTTAGAGAAAAATGCATTGAAAGAATTGTGAGTGGATAATGATAGAGCCGGTTAGCCTCGGTAGCTCACTTTGTAGAACGCTTGGCTGATAGCCGGAAGGTTGCCCGTTCGATTATCGCTGCCCATAGTTTTTTTTATTTATCCAAATGCTTATTTATTCCATTTCTGAATAATAATGAATATAATTATGCAATTTAATGATTATTTAATTATTATTTTTAGTAAAAACATTGTTTATCGTATTTTCATTATCTCTCGTTCGGAAAATTGTGCATTTTAATAAAATTCTTTATTCTGCAATAATTTCTGGTATTTATATTTTTTAATTAAATTAGGAAAAAAGTGCTTCAAACGAAAATTTCAATAATAAATACGGAATCATAATGTTTTCTACAAACTACAAAAAATAAAACACAGGAATAATAGTCAATTATCATTAATAATACATTTATTATTTTACATTACCATTAATTTTTTTTTAATTATTACTTAATGTTCATTTTTTACGAAGTTTTTTCATTGACTTTTTTCGTATCTCGTGTCTCCAAAATTTTAGTATTCGATTTTTCGACAGCATTTTTAACGATTCAAAGAAAAACGATGAGTCTTATCAAAAAATGGATGTAGGAAATTTTGTACGCCTTTTTAAAAGCAAAAACTATTGGCTTATTTTCGTATCTTGTATCCTTTGGCTAAAATTTTGAGTTTTAGATTTTTCAATAGCATTATTGATGAGTAAAATCAAAACTATTGTTCAAGATAAAATGATGCAGAATAAATTCTAAAAAAGATATGTCAAATTTTTTACTTTGGAATATTAAATAGATAAAAACTTTGTAATACAAGTTGGAAGAGACAAACTTTTGATAAATGTAAGAAATGCAAAATTTAAAATCATAAAGTAATAAATAGAATTTCAAGAATTTAAAATATAAGAGCGGAAGCAAATATGACGTTATAAAGACCTACAAATATTTCTAACACTTTTCACTTCCGGTTTGTAAATAGGTAAAAGACTTATATTATCGTTATAACTCTCCCTTTTACGAGATGTGCTTAGCGTTTTTTGTAAAATGAAAACGACTATTAAGGATGATACTCACTAGATCTCGAACACGGATAATTACGGATTCAATATAATAATGCAAAGTGATAGTCATTATATCATTGAAAAAACAAATTGTATTAAAGTAAGAGATATTAAAATTAACTGGAATGCGATTGGAGACGATTGTGACTTCCAGTAATAAACAATCTGCAAAATTAATCATAAAAGTCTTTTAAAAATAAAGGTAAAAACACAAATGTAGACTTTTAGAGCACTTATTAGCCTTTGAGAGGATCTTAATTTTTATTTTGTCAAATACAAATGGCACCACCACATAATTGTTCTGGTTTGTTAGCAGTTGTACTGCTAGATATTAGAGGGTTGTACGGCCTTTTTTGACAACACAACAACTTATCGAGTATTTCTCCAAATTCACTACTTTCAGATTCTTCCTTATAAATATCGCTTAAGGCTTCATCTGTACAAACTGCAATAAAAGTCTGTAAATCATTCTTTGGAAATCCGTCCCGATAGTAGACCTTAATCGTGTCATATGCATCCATAATTACAGAAATAAATAAACTAAGAACGACATAAATGTACAAGGAAATAAATGAGTACAGATAAATTCGTGAATACCACCAAAGCATTGGTGATTTGAACGATGACATAGAAAACGTCGCGAACATATCATCACCATTAATTAAAGCAAATAAGCATTCTGAGGTTGTTGCAAGTGATCTAAATTTCATATGATATGGTCCCAGAATTAACCATCCACAAAATGTAAATCCCGCATAAATTAAAATAGCACAAATTAAAAATCGAGCTACTTTAGGTGCAGCTTTTTTTAAAGTCAAAATAACAACATTATAGGTTTTAAAAAAACCTAAATATCTTAAAACTCCAAACCAAACTAATAAGTTTCCAGTTCCAAGAAATATGCTACATACGTTCCAATGATCGTTTCCAAAATGTTTTCTTTCAATCTGTTCTTTAAAAGCAGAACCAACTATTATTAAAAGATCATTAACAATTATCATTATGTACCATAAATTTAGAAATTCAAGCTTCCCCTCTAGACTTAAAGCTTTCCCATATGTTTTTTTGAAGAAGGCCATAGTTTCATATTTAAGAAGTTGCGCTCTATATATTGCTCTTGAACACAATACCAGCGAAAAAGTACATATAAGAATGACAAACAAATTGAGTAATGTTCTCAGGGCTGATTCGAGTTGGCTATTAGAAAAATAATGTGTATTTCCTTTACACAACAATCTTCTGGGTTCTGTATCCAGAGAGAGCAACATTTGTCCGTCAAAGTCACTGTTATCAAAATTAATTTTAATTTTAAATAGATAACAATCAGGTGGAGTTATAGGTCCGGCAGCTTTCAAATTAACAGTTTTTATAGAAAGTATCAGTTCTGCCATAATTAAAGATGAAAAGTTAACACTAACATTTTGCTCCATTAAAAATTTCGTGGATGAAAATTTCTCCAAGTATTTGTGCGTTATATTTACACAAACCTCTTCGATTTCCTTATCAAATATATAACTTTCGTTAAAACCAAATATGATCCCTTTTTTGTAATTATGCAGACACAGGCTTACTGGTGCTCTTGTATTATCCTCTGAAATATAAGAGTACGATCCAATGGCGTTGCCTAAATTATAATAACCGTCCAAAGCATAATCTATGCTTTTATAAAATTCATCTTGTTTGTAAAGAGCCAAGGGTCCTGCAGCTGGTGGATATGCTGGAACCTTAAACAAAGAAAGTTTGCTTTCATAATTATTATTACCTATAGAATAACTGATATCTCAATTTTGAGATTACTTTAAACAAATATTAATTTTGATTTCCAATTCCAGCAGATATGAAGCGGCGAACGCGGCGGAGCGTTAAATGTGGCGCACTCGTACTTACGAAAACTGGCACATTGTCGAAGATTGGTGTTAGTCAGCTCCCTGTAACGACGATAGTTCACTAGTACGGTCAATTGAAGCGTCGGGCGCAGATGGCGCTGGGAGTCTTTCCAGCATGTTTTTACATGGCAAGCATAGGAAAGAATAGTGAAAAATTAATTCGATCGACATTTTTCGTAATGACAATCGGTTTTCTGTGTTACTAATCAAAGTGTGAAAAGTTAAAAATATTATTAATATAAAATTTGGCACTAAAATAACTAAAATGGGTGGAATGCGTTGTATTGTCCCTGTATGTAAGTCAGGTTATGACTGCTGCTCCGAGAAATTTCATTTCTGTTGCGTGCCAAAACGTAAAGAAAATCTAAAAGCCTGGCAAAAAGGAATCCCAAGGGAAAATTTTGTAGTAAAACCCGGACACGGCGTGTGCGAGACATTTTTTTTAATGAGATATTTTATGGGAGCGAAAAACGTTTGCAGAGGATGAAGTCACTGTTCTGGGAGTGGCAAGTATAAATATAAAATATTTATATTTACAGTGACTGATTGTTGTTTAATTTTAAGGTAATAATATTATTGTCGTTTATATAATAATTGAAAATTAATGTTTCATTATTTTTGTTTGAACTGTTTGTGAGATATAAAATGTAAGCGTTACCGTACAACAGTGCCGGTCGCACCGGTTTATATATATTTTTTTCTTGATAAAGTGTGAAAATAAATGACATATTGAAATTATCAAAGGATTCATTAATTAGAATAATAGTTTAATTTAAAAAATAAATGATGAAGGTATCATTTATACATTTTATCTTAAACTGAAACAATATTTATATTTAAAAAATTCTTTTGTAGAAATATAAAAAATTAATTATACACTATATTTTAATAAAAAATATCGAAAATTTCCTTTTATCTTGAAATGAAACTATACCTTTATATTTAAAAATTCTTTAGTATGTAGAAATATAAAAAATTAAATAAGAACTATGTATTTTAATAAAAA
>CAKNYM010008650.1:0-10338 GCA_932195095.1 Andricus curvator | reverse complement strand
GCCGTTCCTCTATCCGCAACCTGAGGACGCGCTACGTAGTGGTGATATTCAGATGAAAACTAAAATTATCATTTAACATGCTTAACTTGAACTCTGAAAAAACCTTTATTCTGAAATTTAATTAATTTCACTATTTTAAATTGTAACTTGTGCAAGGAACAAAAATGCGTTCTGAGTTTATATTATGCATGCTGAATGGTATATTTAGCCATTTAATTCTTTCCGTAACGGAATTGAGAAATTTATCCATATAGCACTCTATGAAAAGAAAAAACTAGACGTTTTAGCAAAATTCTCTAATATTTGTTTTAGATTGTATTTTAGTTTTTAGATTACCTTGTACTCGTATGCGGGGTGTCCTTGGTGATGATGGATTTATTGATTCTATAAAAAGAAATATAGAGATTTTTTGTGATTAATTCTTACAAATTAATTAATAATATTATACATATATCTTTGCTAAAATAGTGAATTCATTATTATAGAATTAATTGTGTAAATCTAATTATTTTTTTATATTGTATTTTAGTATTCACATTACCTGGAGAGATTGCCCTTGATATTGATAGATTAGATAATGATGATTCTGTAAAAAGAAATATTGGGATTTTCTGTTAACGAAATTTTTCAACGAACCCCAAAGTTCATGGTGGAAATAAAGATGCCCGCGTTAATTGTTTTTTACATTCTCATTCTAATGAGAAGGTATTGGTTTTATGTAAAATTTGACATAGTCGGTTTTCATCAAATCTCCACGTTTTGAGACCCCCTGAGCTAGAAAAAACGATTTTTACCAAGGTGTCTGTCTGTCTGTAGTCTGTTTGTCTGTCTGTCAGTCTGTCTCTCTGTCTGTCTGTCTGTAGCGACGATAACTTTCGAAAAAATGATCAGATTTGATTGAGCTTCGGCACACTTTTTTATGGCCGAAAAATAGAGAACGAGTTCGTTAACCAGCTATTTTGGATGAAAATCCAAAAAGTGAGCACATTTTGAAAATTTTTGAGACCACTTTTTTGGAAGATTTGAAAATTCTATGTACCTTTATTTAGTACGCAAAATGACGAACAAAATATTCTTATGACTTTTCGTGATAAAAAAAATTACTGGAGTTATAGCATTTTCAAAATTCCAAAAAACAAACGAAAATGAACATTTTAAGCCGAAAAACGCACGACATGAAAAAAAGTCAAGAGGAGAAAAACGTTGCTTTTTGAACACCCTATAATATTTTCATAACAACTTTTCGAATTTTTTGAAAAATAAAAAATTCAAATTTTGATCGCACAAAAAATTAATGAAAAATCAAAAAAACCATTTTGCTGTCAAACTATGCAAGATACCAGAAAAGATCATCTCACCAAAACTGTGCACCTAAAAAAGATCTACAAATTTCTTATCATTCACTTTTTGATATGACGCGCAGTTTTTGTTTTATTCGTAAAAAACAGCATTGAATATAGAAAAATCAAATTTTCAGACTAATATTACCAGCTACGAAAAAATGACTGAAACAAAATTTGTTCATCCAAGGAAGAGGTACAAATTTATTGTGACTCATGTTTCGATAGGATGCGTGGTTTTTGTTTTATTCGTGAAAATAACATTGACAGTAAAAAAAATCAAATTTTTGAAAAAACAATGCAAGGTACGAAAACATATGAATGAACAAAAATTGTGCATTCAAAAAAGACTTATAAACCCGTAATCAATTTTTGTGGTAAGAATATATTCAAAATGAAAAAATTTACTTTTTTGATAAACGGCACAAGCTAAAATAAAATGTTAACTAATAAAATTTGTCGCCTGAATTATATCATTACTTTTCATTTGAAATCAAATACCAATTTAGTAATTTGTTTATGAAGAACATATAACACGAAGCACAAAGTGCGCGCTCAGTGTATTTACCAAATCGCACGCCGTAAGTGCGCTCAAAACTTTTTTGTTTCTATCATACGGTTCAAATGATTTTCAAATCAAATATCGAGCGCGAAGCGCGAGTGTCTGGATGAGAATGTGTTCCTTAAGGTCGATAGAACCTTGAGTAAATAAAGTTCCTTTTCAGTTTAAAATAAAAACAAATTTAACAATCACTTAATATGTAGAGGTTTTGATAATTTTATAATATTTGCAAACAAACTTTTTCTTTTCATCGAAGTCGAACACGAAGTTCAAAAATCTAGAGGAGCCGAGCGTAAAGCGCGAGGTGAATACATAATCGAGCGCGAAGCGCGAGATAAATATATGATCGAGCGCGAAGCGAGAGATCCAACAGTCGCGCGCCCTAGGCGCGCTCAAACTTGCGAGCGAAGCGAGCCGCGCGCGAAGCGCGCAATGAGAATGTGCCCGCGAAGCGGGCAGATTTTTTTTTTGTTTGAACTAACATAACAAATATAAACGTTTTAATTTGCCAAGAACTGTTCTTGTTTCTCATATTTCAAGTGAGTAACTCTTTGAAATTAAAACAATAATTATTAATATTACACATGCATTTTTGCTAAAATAGTGAATTTGATATTGTCTAATTAATAGTGTTAATCTAATATTTGTTTTATATTGTATTTTCTTTTCTAAGTTACCTGGTTTGGTTGCCCTTGATATTGATAGATTAGATAATGATGATTCTGTAAAAATAAATATAGGGATTTTTTGTTAAATTAATTTTTCAACGAACCCCAAAGTCGAAATGTCGGAATAAAGATGATCGCGTTAATCGTTCTTTTTTGAAGATAAAATAACCAATATAAATGTTTTGCTTTGCTGAAAAATGTACCCGTTTGTCATCTTTTTAGTGGGTAATTCTTTAAAAATTAAGTATTAATATTAGGCATACGTCTTTGCTGAAAGAGTGAACCTAATATTATAGAATTAATTGTGTAAATCTATTATTTGTTTTATATTGTATTTTTGTTTTATAATTACCTAGACCGGTTGCCCTTGGTGATGATGGTTTGGACGATGATGATTCTGTAAAAACAAAAATAAAGGGGTTTTTTTTCAACGAAATTTTTCAGCGAACACCGAAATCAACAGTTCGAAATAAAGATGACCTCCTTAATCGCTTTTTCATCAAATAAGATACTAAATATACACGTAGAATACCTTTACTAATTAATTTATTAACATCGATCTTACCATTTTATTCAGTAGATAGTGATAAAATTACTAATTTCGCAGTCAGACGTGCCACTAATTGCATTATTAAATTTTTTACGGATTTGGATTTATAGAGTAGTAAGTATTTCCTGAAATATTTTCCCGCGCGCCTTATTTTAAAATAATTTTTTTAAATAGAATTTTGTCTTGATATTTCGAATTAATAAACTAACAATTAAAACAAAAAAAAATCCAAAAATATAAATAATATAATAGTAGATGAATAATTTACATTTAAAAATTTAAAAATTTTATATTTTGAAGGACTTTTTGAATCAACTTTTGATATTGAAAACAATATAATAATATGTGTAATGTACTGAAATAGGGTCCATTTCGTTTTTCGGAAAAAGAAATTGCCATTTTCTTTAAATCGGTTAAAATTAATCCATCCCCCTGGGAATATTCAAAGAATAATTTCCATTTAATAGCTTTTGATTTCAAGAAATAAAAATAGAAAATTTCTTTTTAACAAAAGAGAATTGACAATCACCAAATTGAAGTAAAATTACAGAAATTTTCAACTTAAAAGATTGAACAATGGATGTGATGATAGTTTCTAAAATTTTTTGACTAAATAGTGGAATTTTGTAACTAAAAGACATAAGTTTTTAACCAAAAGCGGTGTAGATAAATTTTTATTTGCGAGAATTAATTTTCAATAAAAAATGAAATTTTCTAGAAAACAGTTTAATTTTGTCTCAAATGTTTGCATTTTCTACCAAAGTGTTGAACTTTCAACCCTAGTATATGATTTTTCAATGAAAAAGTTAATTTGCAACAAATCAGTAGAATGTTCAACAAAACAGTTAAGTTTTCAGTTAGAAAAAAAATTTTGACCAAACAAAAAACGAATTTTCAAGAAAAATTATGAATCATCAACTAAAAACATTTAATTTAAGAAAGCAGCTCAACTTTCAAGTAAGTAATGGAATTTTCAACGTTGAAAGATGAATTTTTAACGCAAAATGTAATAGATTATATTAGAACAGAAAAATATTTCAATTTTTAATAAAAAATATTTATATATATCCAACATAAAAGGAACATTCAACAAAATACATTAATGCTAAAATAAAAAAGATTAGTTTTCAATCAGACATTTGAATTCTTAACAAAAAATTTATTTTTCAACAAAAAAAGAAACTTTACAACAAAATAAATGCATTTTTAACCAAATAGTAAAATATTTTACCAAATAGTTGAATTAGTAAGCCAAAAATGCCATTTTTTCACAAAACAGTTGAATTTCCAAGGAAAAAGGTTATTTTGAACCAGAATGGATTAATTTTTATCGAGGCAGTTACATTTTTATCCAAAAAAGGTTAAATTTCAACGGAAAGAGATGCATTTTCAACCAAGAAAAATTTTTAGTCAAGAAAGAAAAATAAAATTCAATCAGATTGTTGAATTTTCAAGCTAAGAAGACAATTCTTCAACAATATAAATAAATTCTCAAACAAAAATATTTTGAACCAAACACAAAATTTTCATTCAAAAAAGAATAATTCTTTACTGAGTCTAAGGCCTGAGATCATTAAATCAAAAAATTATGAAATATCATTTATAGTGATTAAATATTAAATTATTCATAATTATAAATACAAATTACAAAAATTTATCTACTCAAAATTAAAGAACAGATGTTTATTTTTTAGAAAATAAATAAAATTATCATTTGACATGCTTGATTTGAACCCTGAACAAACCTTTTTCCTGAAATTTAATAAATTTTGCTATTTTGAATTCTAACTTGTGGAGAGAAAATCGTAAATACGGCTATTTTGCGTTGAATACATACTAAATACCACAAAAATGCGTTCAGAGTTTGAATTATGCATGGTGAATGGTATATTTAGGCATTTAATTTTTCCCGTAGCCAAATGGCAAGATAAATAATTAAATAAATTATTCTATGAAAGTTTATTTAAATCATTAAATAAGCATCAATAAAATTCTAGATAGCCATCATTAGTTTTTTTCACTTTGCTATGAGTAAACACTATTTTATTAGATACCTCTGGGTCCGACCTTATCGCACTTCATGTAGGGGAGAAACTAGATGTTTTGGCAAAATTCTTTAATATTTGTTTTAGATTGTATTTCAGTTTTAAAATTACCTCGACTGGGTGGCCTTGATGATGATGAATTGGATGATGATGACTCTGTAACCAAAAAATATAAGATTTTTTTTATCGAAATTTTTCAACGAAACCCAAAGATTTCCATTCAATGGCACGCTCAAACATATTCACGGACCTCATGCGCTACTGTTCAACAGAATTCTGTTTCCGAATTTGAAAATTTTTTAATGTCATTGAGGGCTTTAATTCATACCAATTTTTATAAAAAATAGAGCAAGAGAGTATATAAAGAATAAAAAGGTTATTAACAGTAGATATATATTATGCAACAGTTTTAGGGAAAATTATGACGCTGGTTGACCTGCATAGTTTTTTGTTAACGAATGAAAAGTCTAGAAGATTTCCTCTTGAAAATAGAAAATTTTTAACAACAATTTACGCAGAGAAGTTTTCATTCGATGAGGAGATTTCTTTTTGCTTTTGAGAGACTATATCGGGAAATATAGACAAAGCAAAAGTTTAGAACTTTACTGAGTAAAAAATTATGAGGTACAACTGTGCAAAAAAAGTGCAAGGAGCAAACAAGTTTTAATTTTGAAAAAATTGACCAGGATTTCGAAAAAATTATCAAGGTGTTCGTAATCGTGGGACTTTTTGACCCTTTGAACAAAAGGTATCTCGGAGACCTCTTAGTGGATACGGAAGTACTAGTGGACCCTTTATTCAATAAAAAAATAATTGCGCAGCAAGATAAAATGTTAGACAATGATGATAACATATGTTTCAATTTTTTTGAAGTGAGAAACCAATTTTGGGATATAGTTGATATCTGAATTGAAAATTTGTAATTATATGATTGATTCCGTATTGTGTCATATTATACTTACGAACAGAATCCAGAAACATCAGAAACGTGAAGGGCAGCATGAAGACAAAAATCTTCATTTTACTGTAGACGCTAAGAAACGATTTTTGAAGAATTTTTCGAACTGTATCTAAATGGATCTTAAATATTTTTCACTTGTATATATACTAGCCATTATCTCATTCTTGACATAAAATCTCGTCCACGGGTAGGTCGCTGGTTGGCTTGTGCGTAAAGCGTATTTTAATTGCTTTAAAATAATCAAAATTTATACGTGTAGTAATAGCTCAGGTGGTACGGATAGAACTCATCTCCCTTTTCTAGTTCCACCAATCAAAGTTGCAAGATTTTCTTCATCCTTTTAAAAACTTGAAAACTATAGCCTTAGCCATAAAATAAAGAAACTTTATTTGTGTGCGTCTAGACGATAGGAGTCCAGAATCTTCAACAAATTATCCAAAACATGGATTCTATGTAATTTTTTTCCGTAGAATTGACTAGCGTAATCACTTTTATCGCAACTCAGATATTCAAACAGATTCTTCAAACAATCGAAGTCTGGGAAGAGACGAAGTTGGATCAACAAAGATAGTTTGATGAAAAACTATTTTTATTCTATGATAAACTATTTTAGCATAAGCTCACACTTTGAGTAAAGATTTCAGGAAAGCAGATTTCTTTGTCGAACCGTACTTCTGTCGAGGCTATATTTTTTTTAACAATGTAAAAATCATATTATTTTTTTTATCTTCCCCCTCTCGGGAAGTAACGAAGCCACAAATAAGTACCGTTTCTAAATAGTTGAATTTTCAAATCTAGTTGAGTATTTAATAAAAATGTTCATTTTTAACAAAAAAGAAACAACTTATTTTCAACGAACTGAATTCAACCAAAAAAGACGAATTTGAAACCCATTAGGTGAATTTTCAACAAGCAAGATTAATTTTCTATGCAAAAATATGAATGTTCATCCAAAGATATGAATTTTCTACCAAAAAGTTAATGTTTCAACTCATAAAAAAAACAGATTTTGAACCAAAAATGAAACATTTAAATTTTCTGATAAAAAATTTAATTTTCGAAAAGAAACACGAATTTTCCACCAAAAAAAGATAAAATTCCAACCAAATAGTTATATTTTGAATGAAAAAGAATAATTGTTGACCAAGAAGATTAATGTTTTACCAAAAAGATGAATTTTCAACAAAATTGTTGAATTTTGATGCACAAAGGTGAATGATCTACAAAACAGTTAAATTTCCATAAACAAATAATTGAATTTGTAACTCAACAATTGAATTTTCAAACAAAATTATGTGTTTTCAGTATAAAGGTCAAGTTCCTATCACATTGTTCACTTTTCTACCAATTAATTGAATTATGAAACTAAAGAGACACATTTTCTAGAAATCAATTCAATTTTCAACAGAAAAACATAAACTTTCAATCAAAATGGTGAAATCTCAACAAAGAGAAAAATAATTTTTTTTTAAACGTAGCTCAGCTTTAAACCAAGTAGTTGGATGCTTAACGGAAACAGATTAATTTTCAACAAAGCAGTTGCATTTTTCACCAAAAAGAATAAATCATCAACTGATCTTTAACCAAAAAAAAAAAAATGAATTTTTCACAAAGTAGTTTAACTTCCAACAGGGGGGAAAAGAACCATTCTTGAAGAAAGGAGATAGTGAACCGCGACTCAATTTTTTTGCCCCTATATCAAAGATAGAATTTGGTCCAGTCAACTAAAATTGGTTGGATTTAAAAAATGGCGTGTTTGAATGAAATAAATTTTCTTCAAATCAAAAAATATTTGTGTGACCCTATATCAAGGGAAGAATCGGTTTGATTCATTGAAAGATTTCTCTGAGTAATACAATATTATTCTTCAAATGAAAAGAAAAGACTCTGCAGAGAAGAACAATTTTCTCTGTTTAAAACTACAATATAAGCGTATATGTTGGCAACAATGGATATTTTTTTTCAGATATTAATATTAATAAATATTTAAATAAATATTTAAATATTAAACTAAAACTTACCCATTTTAAAGAAACTAAACAGACACTAAAATTTATCATTTCAGCGAGCGAAATGATTAAACTTGCCATAAATTGAAGTCGTAATGCACTTTCTCACAAAATCATTTAGGTGCCAGTTTCTTCCAAACACATTTTATTGGCTTCAAAAATTCTCTGAAAATCTACTGCACATTTTTGTGAGAAAAAAATCAATTCTTCACTTGTTTGAGAATGCTATATACGTGAAAACTATTAGCGCCATTCCTATCAACAATTTTTAAATTAATTTTTTTTTAAATATTATTCATTAGTTTTTGCCCTGTTAGTTTCACCATGATTTTACGAGAAACAATTTTTTTTCCTTTGTTAGAAATTATTATAATTTTAATGAGAAAAATTCAATTTTATTTCACATTAGTGTAGTTTTGAGTTTGTCTTTTACCACTGTTGTACTTACATAGCGGGCCGTGAGCAATGTAGGTGACAATAGTCACCTCTGGGTGTTTTCATAGAGCTACCATCTGCCACTCCATAGGTTTTCAGTCGCCTGTTTCATGATGGCTAGGAAGTTTATTACAATCCGACAGGTGTCTAATAAAACGGCTTCCTGAGCTGCTGATAGTACCCCACTGACTACTAAATGTTCAAGATCTTTATTGCATCTTGTGCGTACATTGCCTGTTGTCGAAATCACAATATGATGAATAGATGCATATTTCACATTCCTCCATATTGTCTTTATACATGACTTAGCTTACTATACTTATGGATCTCGGTTGTATAGGTTGCTTGAAAATGGCGGTTAAGTGGACAAGCAATGTCGATGATGTAAACTCTTCCTCCTTTTTTCTCACGGATCACGATGTCAGGTCGATTGGCTCGGATATAATGATCCATCTGGATAGTAACATTTCAATATAAGATGTTCTCTTCGTTTTGTAAAACGGGCACTGAAAATGTATCTGTAGAAAGGCATCCAGTTTCTTAAGAATCTTAGGTTTGGGGCAAGTTCTTGATATATAAGGCCCGCCATATCATTACCTCTGCGCGTATATGTATTCTCTCTGAGACGTCACGCGACAACCATCAATTATGTTCTCGATGGATTCGTTGATATCTCCACATAATCGGCACCGGTCAACCACGTCTTGATGTAACACGTGTTTACGATGATTTTTGGTGCTGACAATGCTGTCCTGAATCGCAATGTCGAATCCTTTCTTTTCTGGGAACAGGACGCCCTTTTTCAGCTAATTATTGGATGTTTCACTATCCACTTCATCTAACCTTTTAGGGTGCTCGCCGTGGATAGCTTATTTTCTTCATTGTGGTTTTAATTCCTCTATGGTTTCTGCCCTGATATTGGAGGTTTCCTCTGAGGAAAAAATTCAATGGTGGGTAATCGAGATCCGCTTTGTAGGTGATGTTGTACAGCGCAACATGTCGCTTGCTCTTAAAATAGTCTCGCAACAGTATGATTTGTGACTTACAGAGTTTCTTCACATCTACATCGCTCCTACCTCCTCTATGTCGTTTTAGAACTACCCTTTCAATCGTCGAATTACTGTGGTGCATTCGGTGCTACGGATTTTTTACGCGAATGATTCTGTTTAATCGTTCAAGGTCGATGTTCGACCATTTGATGACCCCAAAGGAGTATGTGAGGATATGGATGGCATAGGTGTTAGTAGATAAGCAAGGCGGGTTCTAATCCAAGATTCCTACCTTACCGACATCGAGAAGATTCTAGCTGTAGTGGTTCGTGTCTGTGCTAAATTTTTCTAGAAAGTGGTTCATGTCCGTGCTAAGCTTCTAGAAGATTCTGATGACGTCATCATGCATTCCTACCTTACCGACGTTGATACAAGAGGGGTATCGGACCTTCTGTACCTACAGCTGACGTCATAGTAATAATATTGCGCAATTCTGAATTCATACAGCTTCAAGGTTATTTCTTATCTAAAGCATGCTACGTAAATACTTTCAAGGTTATATTTTGTATTGTCCTGGCAATTTATACTGCGTAATATAGTTATTAAAATAAAAACAAGGATGATTCATTGCTTCCGGTGTACAGATGAAATTTGATACGCAGTTCAAGATTATTTCTTATCTGAAGAATGTCGCGTAAATACTTTCAAGGTTATATTTTGCATTGTCCTGGCAATTTCTACTGCGCCATATAGTTATTGCAAGAAAAACAAGGATGATT
>CAKNYM010008643.1:0-24560 GCA_932195095.1 Andricus curvator | reverse complement strand
AATTGCAAATTTCAAAAGTCTTGAAATATTTGTGAGGGGTACAGTAAAAAGTGTTGTAATTCTTTCATTTTTCGTCTTCTATTCCAGACAGAGGCATATAATAATTTAATCTCTTTTTTTCGAGCTAACAAGAACAATTACTTTATTGCAGTAAGTGCTGATTTTATTTATTAGCATATTATATTAACTCGCAAGTTGTATAGATACTAATAAAAATAGTATTTGCTTTTAGATTTGATTTCGGTAACAAAAGTCGTTTCGCGCCTACGCGAACATTTACAAACTGGCATAAGAAACGGAATTACCTTACTTTTTAAATACATTTTATAAAAAGTAATTTCATTTTTAAAACAATTTTTTTATTGCATAATCATATTTATTTAAATATTATCTATACTAAATCCTATTTCAAAAATTGAGTTGGAACAATTTCTTAGTAAAAATTATTTACTTTACTTTTACCATTGCGTTTAAAATGGTGTGTCTGTATATAAGTAAAAATAAAAAATTGACAATATCATGAGGGGTTAATAACTCGGATTTTCGGTAAACACTAGATTGCAAGATTGCAAGATTACATGAGATTGCAAAATATTCCATAGATTATAGGTGATTCATTATAGTAAATCATTATATGGAAAACAATTATAAAGTAATCAACATTGGAATAAATATTACACAAATATTGAGGGAATGATTAAAAAAAGTGGAGGAACTGCAAAGGAAGTATTTATTTTAGACCACTTATAATCTCATAGGAAAGTACACTCAACTCCCGATATAAGAACCCCTGGTTTACGACATTCTTAGAACTGATGGCTTCTGCAGTTTCGTGACGAGAGGAGCCGCGGGGCCGAAAGAGAGGCGGTGCTCAGTCAGGCGTGACAAACAGCTCGAGGGCCGCACTCTCAGCGCGTTAGTTGCATTAGGTTGCGTCATGCGTCCAAATACAGCAGAAATGATTGATGCGGCTATTTTGGTTTACGTTTCGATTCCCCCGATTCAGGATCAAGGCCATCTCAGGCCATGCCTGAACCCGTTCTTCTATCGAGACTTGAGTGCACAAAAAAATAGCGATTCTGCGCAGATAAACTTTACGCAGCAAAAATCTGTGCATTCCCTTGATACCTTCAAAATCTCTTAAAATTTAATTGAAATCCACATGGAAACTTTTGGAATCTCTTGAAATCCCTTGATACCTTTTGAAATATTTTTGAATCTATTGAAATATTTGGAATCTGTTAACATTTTTTGAAACCCATTGAAAGTTGTAAAACTTCCCAAAATCTTGAATATAATATTATAAGATCCTATAAATATGAATCTTCTCTCCTTGAGTTGTTGAAATCCATAGATAAATCATTTGAAATTCCTTCAATATAAATTGAATTAAACTTATTTATTAAAGTTCTCCAGAAAAACTTTTAAATCCTTGAAATCTGTGAAATCCCTTAGAACCCCTTAAAATTCAATGAAATTTTATTTAGTTTTCAAAGTTCTCTAGAAAACCCTTGAAATCTTTGGAAATCCTTCAAAATTCTTTGAAATCGCTTGAAATTTTTCGTATCTCTTAAAATCCTTTACAATCCATTAAATCCCCTTATAATCTTTGGAGATCGTAAAAATCAGTAAAAAAAGTATAAATCATTTTAAAACCTTTGAATATAATTTGAATTAAACTTTTTAATTAAAGTTCTATCTTTAAACCCGTGTAAAGCCCTAAAAACCTTTGAAATCCCTTGGAATCCTTGGAGATTTAATAAAAACCTCAAATCTTGTGAAATTCTTTGAAATACCTTGAAATCCCTTGACATCTTTGGAATCGTTAGAAATCCCTCGAAATTTCATTTAATTTATTTTCCAAAGTCCACTAAAAATATCTTGGCATATTTGAAGATCCTAAAAAAATCTTTGCAATCCCTTCACATCTTTGAAAAACGTAAAAATTCTCTAAAATCCCTTGAAATGATTTGAAATCGTATAAAATCCATGGAAATTCTCTAAAATTCAAACTAAATTAAATGTATTCATTAAATTTCTCGAAAAAACCTTTAAATTCCTATAAATCTTTGAAATCCTTCAATCTTGTGAAATTCCTAAAAATCCTTTGAAATCTTTAAAATCCCTGGGAATCCTTTCAAATTTAATTTAATTTAATTTAAATTATTTGAAATATTTAAAAACCTTATAAAATCGTTTTAAAAGCCTTAATATTCCGTGGAAGTCCCTCGAAATTTGTTAAAATCCTTTGGAATTCCTTCAAAACTTCTGAAATATTTGGACATATTTAAAGTCCCGTGAAAAAAGAAATCTGACGAAATTGCCTAAAATCCATGTAAAAATTCTATGAAATTCAAACTAAATTAATCTTATTCATGAAAGTTATCTAAAAAAAGTTAATTTCCTATACATCTTTGAAATCTTCTAATCTTGTGAAATTCCTTAGAATTTCTTAAAATTCCCAGAAATCTTTGAAATCGCTAGGAATCCTTTCAAATTTAATTTAATTTAATTTCCAAATTATACTAGAAATATCTTGAGTTCTTTAGAAATCCTAAAAAAATATTTGGAACTTTTTTAAATATTTGAAATCTCTTGAAAACCGATGGAATCTTTTAAAAATAGTTGAAATCCTATAACATCCTTTTGAAAGCCTTAAAACTAGTCGAAGTCTTTAGAAATTGGTTAAAAACCTTTGGAATCTCTTGAAACTTCTTGATATGTTTAGAAATCTTTAAAATCCTCTAAACTCCCTCTAAATGTTTCGAAATTACTTGAAAATCGATGAAAAATTTTTAAGCTAGTTAAAATATTTTGAAAACTCTTAAAATACTTTTAGAATGTTAAGATCAGTTTAAATTTTTCGAAATTTCTTAAAATTTTGTAGAGTCCCTTAAAACCTACTGGTGTGTTTGGAAATCTTCAGAATGTCGTGAAATTTGCACAAAATCTGATAAAACCGTTTAAAATCCATGGAAATTCCTAGAGATTCTTTACAATTTGTCGACATCCTACGTCAAATAAATAAATAATTTATTCTGTTGTACTTTCTCCATTTTTTGGATCAACTTTTCAAATATTCTAACATTTTTTTTTTATAATGATTTTTTTATAATGATTTTCTATAATAATATTTCTAAAATCACGAAAAAAATTTAAGAAATTCATTATAGGAAACCCATTATAGACCTTTATTGAATTCCCTATCATATTTTTTCGTAAGGAGGGATTACAAGGTATTGTAAAAGATTGAATAGGATTGGAAAGGATTGCATGGGATTGCATAAAATTGCAGAGAGAGAGAGAGAATGCACGAGTAATTAACCCCTCGCAATATCATATCCCTGGTATATTATACGCTTGTGTTTAAAGGAATCATTTTTTTAATTACAGGGGTTTATTAAATTTATGGTTTTATATCTTTTAAACGAAATCTTAAGATGTAATTATTAAATACACATATTTTTCAGAATTAATCGCAGAATTACAAAATAAAGCTTTTTTCTCGTTTCCAATTATATATTCAGGATGCAATTATGTAACTTTTTCACTTTCACTTCCACTTCTAGTTCTTCAAAATAAATTCAAAAAATAAATTTTCACAATAATTTCTAAAAACAACCAACGAGAATTTTGAAAACGTGAAAGTGAAAACGAAAGTGCAAAAGTTACAGAATTGCCTCCAGAGTTTATAATCACTTTTTAAATGTACCCCAGCTTCTTTGTCACCCTGTAACAAACAGCTTTTCATTAATTTCATCGCCTAATAGCTTAATTTGCACATTTCAATTAATTAATAATTGAATATTATTGGATATACTTAATGACCGTAAATAATTAATACAAACATTTACTTCTCACATTTAAAACACTTGATTGATGGGTTAATCCAGACTAAAAATGTACTTTAAAATTATAACAATGTTATTACAGAACTGAGCTGGAGATTCTAATTCGTGGTGAAACTCCCACATTCCAGATTAAAAACAGGAGTGATGTTCTTGATTTGACTCTATGCTCGGAAGAACTGAGGAGCAAGATAAACGGCTGGAGAGTCTCCGATGAGGAGTCTCTCTCGGGCCACAAATATATCTTGTTTCGATTATCCCTAGGAAAACCGGCAGTTTCAAATATCAGAATCCCCAGGAATACACTTTGTGATTCATATAAAGGGGAACTAAAAGGCAGGTTTGTGAAATTCCCCCACAAGCTACGGTACCACAGATGAGTTGGAGCACGCCGAGGATTTTCTGCAAAGGGTTCTAATTACATAATATGAGAACAATTGCCCTACAAGCACAGTTAACTCTAGGCAAGGAGCAGAATGGTGGAACACCCACCTGGAGATACTCCGTAAAAAGATTAGAGCATTGTATGTACAACAAGGCAAATAAAACTGAATTTCCTTCAGACTGGGACATCTACAAGACGGTTCAGTATGAATACAATAAAAACATAAGAAATTATCAACATGAGGATTGGAGGAGCTTTTGTGAGGAATCGAAGAACACTCCGGACACAGCGAAGCTCTACGATAACCTCGCAAAAAATCCGTAAGCTCGCTTCAGGCTCATGAGGCTCGATGATGATGAGTTTGCCGAAGATGAAAAAGCAACGCTGAATCTCCTGATGGAAGTCCACTTCCCGGGTTTTCAGCGCACTAAAACCGACCGAGAGGTGGAAGGCTGAGGCGAAGAGAGGGAGAAGGCCGACTGGAATTTCATTGCCAAGGTCGTTGATATCAAGAAGGTGCAATGGGCCGTTGAGTCCTTCTGCCCCTTTAAATAACCAGGGGCGGATGGCATCTATCCAATGCTCTTACAAAAAGCATGGCTTTCGTCGTCCTACCACTGACGAAACTATTGAGGGCAACCTGGAAGGAGGGCTACACTTCTGCTAAAGATTTCCGGCCGATCAGTTTAACGTCCTTCACCCTGAAGACACTAGAGAAGCTGTTCGAGAGATATATCAGGGATGAGGTGCTTTTAGCCTCACCGCTGCACAGAGGGCAGCACATCTTTCAGGCAGGCTGCTCTGTAGAAACTGCGCTCCGTGCTTTTGTGGTAAAATTGGAGCAGCAGCTGGAAGAGGAAGGGTATGCTGTAGGAAACTTCTTGGATACAGAGGGTCCCTTCAGCAATACCCCTCCAGAAGTCATCTGTCGAGAGGCTTCAAGATGTGGCGGGCCGAACCAGCTAGTAAGCTGAATAGGAAGCATGCTACGCCTAGTGAAGGGGCTCATCTGGAAACGTTGATGAGTCTGACAAGGGCGGCGCTGCGCATCGTAGAACTCTAGTGCGACCGATCAGGGCTCTCGGTAATACCAGAAAAGACCAGCCTGGTAATTTTCACTAGAAAGTACAAAGTGTCGAAAGTTGACGCACCTACATTTCGTGGAGGGATGCTGACGATCTCACACTTGGTTAAATATCTGGCGATAATCTTAGATAGTAAGCTGAACTGAGCGAAGCACTTTGAGACGCAATGCAGGAAGTTTGTTATGACATTTTGTATGAACAACAGAGCCTTTGGTTTGACGTGGGGTCTAGGGCCTAAAATGCTTGTATGGCTCGGGTGCAACTTAAAACTATGCAGGATAGGCTTTTATGATTATAAACGCTAGCGTTTAGGGGTGTGACGGAAGCAATGAGAACTGTGCGAACAGCGGCGATAGGATACATGCTCTGTGAAGAACCCCTACACGTTACGATAACTGCCAGGGCGGCTCACGCGATGTGCTGCCTGGCAAGAGCATATAGATGGACTTGGGGGACTAGACACACTAGGCTCCCAAGTGACATCAGCACACTGCTATTTCTAGAAATGACGTAAGATAAAATAATAAAACGCTTCAACTTCACCAAGACTTTCCGTGTTTGCATCCCAAGCTGGAATATGTGGAAAACAAATGGCAACCCGCTCCTTCAAGGGGAAATCTGGTACACAGAGGGCTCCACATGAGTGGGAGGGTGAGCAGCAGTAATTTACGACAGAGCGAGAAGAAGGGGGATAGGGATCCCGCTTGGACGGCATGCCACCGTTTTTCAGGCAGAGGTCCTGGTTGACCTTCGCTATGCTGAGATATTCTTAGAAGAAAACGCGGCTGGTAGGCCAATTACAATCTGCTCGAACAGCCAAGCAACATTAACTGGCAGTTGGGAAACCAGACGTAACATCAGAGCTGGTTTGGGAATGCAAAAAGGCATTACACCAAATTGCAGAAAAAAACAACGTGGCTCTCATATGGCCTCCTGGTCACATATGGATTGAGGGCAAAGAAAAGGCAGACCAGATGGCAAAAGGCGGCGCAGCAAGTGAATACATAGGACTGGAACCGGTACTGGGACTAGCGTCTTGCTGCATCGGGATGGTCATCAAAAGCTGGATCCGGAAGACACACAGGGAATAATGGGAACGAACCCAGGGTTGACGACAGGCGAAAGCCATCCTGGACTACACGTACAGGATGGACAGAGCCAGGGAAATCCTGGGTTTATCCAAGAAAGACATTAGAACAGTGGTTCAGATGCTTACAGGGCACAACCACCTGAATTATCACATGAAAAAATAGAGTACAACCCCACGGCAGAGTGCAGGACATGCGGCAGGAATGATAAAACATCCCTGCATGTCTTATGCCAGTGCCCGGCATTAGCTAGGCTCAGGCAACAAACTCTTGGGGCCCACTTCATGTTACCTGAGGAAATTATATTGCTACTAGTGGTTGGCATACTGCACTTCACCAAGAGGTCTGAAGTCAACTACTAAAGCCGAAAAGTTAAGGGTGTGGCACAATAGGTTTTATATCTTGAGCGCCAGGGGCACTCCATCGAAGCTCCCCGCCCGCCTATTAACTTAACTGAATTTATTACATAACCTTATCATCTGATAACACAAAATTTATTTTCAACAAATGAAGTTAGTTGAAAACGAAAAATAACCGATGTTCCCATGGACATACAAGTTAACGAGACGGAGCACAAACCTGCGGGGCCTGGCAACGCGTAAGTAAGGGGCATGACGCACACCACGCATGCTCTCTCTACTTCCTCGGGGGGCTCTCAGCACGCTGAGTAGTACGCAGCTCACTTGCGTACTATTAGCCAATCCAGAGTCTCCCTGGCGCCCCCCGATAGAGTGGGAATAACTTCACTCCTCCCGATATACCAAGTGAACCCGCTCGCCTAAAATGGGACTTTGTGCTCCGTCCCATTAATTTCTAGGTCCATGGATTTTCCCCTTATTTTTAATTAAAGAACGTTGTTAATTGAATGTAAAGTGATATTTTGCTTTTATCATAATGGTTTACTACATGAAAATGATTTCTAAAGACATAATTTTAAAAAATAAACATAAAAATATGAAAAGAATTGAGATTTTATTATGATTAATTTATATTTAACTTCCAAGTTAAAAATGACGAAAATAAGAATAATTGGGATAATTAAGAACCGTAAAATTCAATGAAATTGAATGATATTTCCTAAAATGTTGGAAAATTGATTAAAATACCTCGAGAGTCTATAAAAACTCATTAAAATCATTGAAATCCTCGGAAATCTGATCAAATCCGTTTGAATCCTTTAAACATACCTTAAAACCTTTTAAAATATCCTAAAACCTTATAGGTCTCATAAAATGCTCCCATATATTTCTAAATTCTAGGATATTCTTTAAAAACGCATGAAACTTTTTTTTTAAATCTTTAAAATCATTGCAATCTTTAAAAATCCTTTGACATTTTTTAAATCTATTTTAAATCGTTAAAAAAGTTTTAAAGGTCTTGGAAATTCATTGGAATCTTTCAAATACTCTAAAATCCTTTCCAATCCCTTTAATTTATTGAAATCCATTGAGAATTCCTTCGAATCGTTGTTCTTAAAAATAACTTAAAATCTTAAAAATCCTTTTAAATTCCTTTAAACTATTGCTTTATCAATTTTTTTTTGTGTAATCGTTCTGTATTAGGATTTGTTTAACATTTTGTAATTCCTTCTGTAAGTTATCTTTATCTGTTATGGAGACAGCTCTGTGTACAAGGGAGTTGATGACTGATTGTTTTTGAGACGGGTGGTGGTGGGAGGAGGCATGTAGGTATCTGTTTGTATGGGTGGGTTTTCTGTAAACTTCGTGTCCTAATTTGTTATCAGATTTTGTGTAAACTATTACGTCCAAGGAAGGCAATTTTCCGTTTTGTTCAATTTCCATCGTGAACTGGATATTACCGTGCAATCGATTGATGAAATTGGACAACTTGTGTAGTTCATCTACTTCATATCTCCAGTTGACAAAAGTGTCGTCAACGTAATGGCACCAAAATTCCGGTTTAAGCTTGGATTGGTTAAAGATTGTAGTTTCTAGATGTTCCATAAAGATTTTGACTATGACAGGTAAGATGTCTTGGGGTTGAATGTGAATCTGTTGTATCTTTTTGATAAAGTCAAAAGTGTTTTGGACGTGAGTGATAGAGTTTCCTGTGAAAGGATTCAGCTCTTTGGTGAGGAAGCGTGCTAGGTTGTAAGTTGGTGAGTTTATTGCGCTGACGAGCGGTCTGAGTGGAATGTTGTTTTTGTGGATTTTTGGGAGCCCGTAAAGTCTTGGAGGGATGGAATTAGTAGGTATCAATTTATATATTGTTTGCTGTCAAGTTTAGAGTCTTTTAGAAGGGTTTTTGTTTTTCTCACTATTGTTTTTTTGGGGATGATAAAAATGAAAATCTCAAACCCCTTTCCCTTTCCAACTTCTCATGGGGGGCGGAAAGGCACCCCTTTGTCTATCCACAGAAATGATGTTGGTCAAACCCCTTTCCCTTTCCAACTTCTCCTGGGGGCGGAAAGGCACCCCTTTGTCTGGCCATAGAAATAATTTTGGTCAAACACCTACCCCTTTCTGAAGTCTCGTGGGGAGACGTAAATAAAATTAGGTAAAAAATATATAACTGCAGTGATTGGTCACAGGAATACTTACGTTTTCGGTAGGGGCTAGGTATGAAATTTTCATTTTCATCATCAAATATCTCGAAAACTTTCACTCGTACGAAAAAATTGAATGAAACATAAAATCTGTATTTTGACTAGGTCTACAACTTTTATTGAAATTATTTTTTTTTAAATTTTGAATAGTTTTCGAGATAAACGTGAAAAAACATGATTTTTATGGGGCTTCTATGGTTATTACCATGAAAATAAAACTTGCGCCAATTCTCACTATGATTTTCGTAATCAGCGAATCCGAATTTTCTTTTCTCACTTAGGCGGAAAAATTCGAATCATTTTGAAAGATATTTAGAAGACTTGAAAGTTTTGAAGAGATTAAATAATAATTTAAAACTTGTGAAGATTGAGATTTTTTTAATGTAGGTTTTTGAAGGTTTCGAAAAAAAAGAAGATTTTTAAAGGACTCAAAAGAATGCAAAAAAATATCTTCAAATTCCTCGGAAAATTCTAAATGATTTTTTTTTCGAAAAATTAATTTTAAAAGAATTTTATTATAATTATTATTATACGGGAGGCCAGGGCAATATCTGCCCATAGCACTGCGATAAAACATTATATTACGTATATACCCTAAAATTAAAGTATCCCTCATAAGGTCAGTCTTAGCCATAAAGGCATACTCTGATTTGCGGGAGATGTCATGAAAGCCTTCTGGTTCGAGAAAATAATCCACCAGGTATTTGTTTCTGAGGCAAGCCAGTGCATCGCATTCACAAAGTATGTGATGAGCTGTCTCCTTACGAAAAATCACTCTTTCGACAACGAAGGTTGTCTCTAGTCCTCATGTTGGTCAAGTGTTTCCGCAGTCGGCAGTGCCCAGTTAGCATCCCTACTACGACATTAATCTACCTTCTTTCCATGTTCAAGAGTTCATTAGTCCAAGATACCGCAGTAAGGTTCCAGGCCAATCAGGGACTGTGAGGCTCCCATCTCAGCCAGTGAATCTGCTTTCTCATTACCTTCAATACCTTCATGGCCGAAAACCCAGATCAGTCTGACCCAGTTTTTACCGGCAACCTTAAGAAGATCTTGAAGGCAACTCCAGCCTAGTCTGGCAGTAAACTCTTCAGATGTAAGACCCTTAAGTGTTGCTTGGCTGTAAGAACCAATGTGTGTACCCTTATTAGGTGTTTAAGGATTTTATTAGTTTTGTCTCAGTCATTTCACCCGAAGGCAATATTAATGCCTTTAGTTGACATAATGAGTTATCCTTCAAGGTTCTCTAAAATCTATCAGTGTCAGGTATATTCTCGATTTCCTAAAAATCCTCCTCCACGAGTCCAATACGGCATTTTGTATCTCATTATTATATCTAGTCAAGGTTGTCTTCTACAAGTCCCAATTCCCATTCTTTTATGCCCTGTTGAAAAGGCGTTCAGTGTACTTTTTAGGTCCTCCAGTCTAGGATTCCACCAGGGTACATCCCTGTCTGTTTTCTGAATACGAAGAGGACAAATGTCCTCATATGCGATGTTCATACCTTTTTGTAGGATGCCGAAAGAAAATTCTATTTGTTCGATATATTTGATTTTGCCCGGTATAGCACCCAGCAAACTGTTGAGATCCTCCCTATAAATATCCTATTTGAACGTCAAGTCTATCGGTTGTCACGGACAAGCATATCTGTCTATGATCCAAAAGAGACGTATCCGAAGGTACATGCCATCCCTTGAACACTCCGCCAAAACTTATCGAACCTAAGGTCAAATCAATTACCTCGCGACATCTAGATGTCACGAAGGTATGTGTATTAACTCGATTCAATAAAGTTAAATCAATAGTTAAGAGGTAATTTAATAAAGACTCACCCCTGTGGTTGGTGTCCTTGCTACCCCAAGTTGAAATGATGTGCGATAGCATCACATCCGATGAGCAATGACCATCCTCCTTTAACGCAGCAGTAGTCTACCAGATTTCGCCATTCCTCAGACGGTGGGTGCAGGGAGTCAAATGGTAGGTGTTACGTCCAGAACGTGAGGATTCTACGATTGTATTTTTTACTTCATAATTTTAGGTATATTTTATATTTTGTACATAAAAATCTTCCTATTCGAACGTCTGTACGTTTATCTGCAATTAATTTGTATTATGTATTTTTATGTTAGAAACGTGTTTTACCCTAACTTTCCTGACAAACTGTTTATTTTATTTTTATAGCTTTCAGCATCTGTCTCCGAGATTGCCAGTTTTCAAATCCTAAGGTTTATTATGCTTTTCTCTCATTATCCTTTAAGTTTCTACGACTATTCCTTTTAATTGTTTTATTGAAGATCAGCTAGCCCATCGCTATGTCTTCGAATTATGGAAAATTCCATAAGGGTCCCTTTGGGCCTTCACTTAGCTCCTCCGATCCACCCCCACTGACAAGAGGACTGTGCTAGCCATCCCTTCCACTCAACTTACCCTCTCCTCTAAATTTTCAACCAAAAATTCTCTCTTGCCTCCGCGTACCATCTATGTAAGTGCGATTCTAAGCCAGATATTACTTGTCTTCGGTAGAGGTAACAACTTACGCTTCGCAATTTATAAATCGAATTTTGTACTTTACCTCATGTTTATTATATTAAATATATTGCCTTTCATGTACCTTATCTCACAAGTTTTTTACTGCGTTTAACCTACTTCTGCCTGTATATACTTTTAATCAGGTTCGAAGAACACCGCGTCAAACTAGGCTTGGTGCACAAAACAGTAGGTATGCTAAGTAAATCACCATATGTTGGCGCCTGCTCCCTAAATGGTGCTCAACCTTTATTGCCACCAAGTATCTGGAAAAGGACCTTGGTAATCCGTTAAATTTAATATCGCCTCTAATATGAAGTGCTGCAGTAGGTCTGCTTAAGATAGCAGACGCTCCTTCAGCGTGGTGAAGGTTTATCTGAATGAAATCCAGATTATAAGGGGGACATCTAGTGTCCATTTTGACTTCCAGTTTTCTCCTCCACATTTTCTGAAGAAAAATCCGGAGCTCTGTCTACGGGTTCAACTTTGGTTTTTGGGAAGTCTTCACATTGATCATCTCCAACCCATAGTGAGACCTGCAGTCAATCTTCCTGAGACTGGCTCTGCAGTTATTACAATTCGGGCAGCTTGACTACTTGCCCTTGATATCGATAACCTTCCATCCTCCAGTTTTCATAGTTAGGCTTTGGAGTACTATTCTTTTAAGTACTGCTGTTGGTTCCACAGCTACACTAGGAATCCAAGCCAGCAGCTTTACTGACCTTGGCAGGTCTTTGATGTCGATCACTTTGATTTTAGTTCCCACCCAAGGTTTTAAATGCGCCAACAGCTTCAATGACCCAAGTTCGGGACACTTCGTCCGAACAGATGACGATAGAAGTATCATTTTTGAAGCGGCAATCTGAGTAATGTCCTGCTGTGTCAAAAAGATTTTTTCTTGACACAAATGGAATTTCCTTCTAAATTTAAGGTTAACAAGATTTTCGTTTGTCTCAAGAAGAATCTTTTTGTAGGTAACATTATCTTTCAGCGACAAATTTCACACAATCTTGCAGCTAAGTAATTCGGTTTGTGTGAATACGATTTTTATGTGGTTAAAAAAACAGGAAAGAGGATGATGCTTTTGTTTCAAGACAACAATAAAAGAAAAAATATTGGAAACAAATTTCTCATATTAAAAATTAATTGACAAAATTTTAAATATATTCATTGAAAATAAATATCAAACATTTAGGAAACTGGAGGCATACTTTTAATTTTTATACTTATAGTATAGAAATGTGTAAATAAGAATAGCTATATTATTCATTCAAGATACACTCATCCTTCGAACGAGGGCCTTTCGAACGAGGGCCGTTTTCACGCTCGGCTGATTCTGCGTCCCCCCCGTGCGTCCCTTGACAGCCTAAACTGAAGTGCCGGCGCTCGAAGTGACCTCGAAGTCAGTGCCGTACTGCGTATGCCGTATGCATAGTAATATGTTTGTATAAAAATTCGCGAATCAGAGGAGTAAGCACGTGTGAAATTGTGTTGTGTTTTAGTATTTTTGATATGGCGGAACGAAAGAAAAAAAATTTCTGACCATGTGTGAAAAATATAAAATTTTGAATGAAATGAAAAACGGCGAATTGAGAGATAGCATCTCAAAGAAATACAACATTTCTAAACGTGCTTTACGCAGAATTATTCAACAAGCCGATAAAATTACTGAGAAATCCAACGACTTAGAGTACAAAAACAAAAAAATAATGAGATCTACTCAGTATGATAAATTAGAAGACGCTCTGCTTAAATGGATTGTACAAAAACGAGACTCTAATCAACCGATTTCGGCAACGATGGTGCAGGAAAAAGCACGAATTTTTAATGAAATTTTAAAGGGACCAGCAACATTTAAAGTAAGTTGTTAAAAATGTATTCATTCGGAGAAAAATATTGATTCCAGCAATAATTTATGACTTTCAAATTCGACATAACAATGATACATAACCTCAAAAATGACAGTTTTTGATATTGTTGATTATGGAAATATGTAGTAAGGTGCCGCGTTTAGAGTCTACATATATACGGTCCTGAGTGGTGACGTAATAGTGCTCGCTCGTCGCATTTTAATTGCTTTCGAAGGTATGCCGTCTACCCCGGAGAGTGGCCCTCGTTCGAAGGATGAGTGTAATTTTATTGATTCAAGATACAAAGTTCTTTATTTGTTTATAAGAAGGCTTTGCATAATCAAAGTCGTAATTTCCACTTGCTCGTGCCAAAAACATTAAACAAAATGATTGTGTTGATAGATACAAAAATTTATGGTTGAAATAATAAATGGCTGCGAAAGAAGTATGTTGACCTGTTCGTTGACAGCAGATATAGTATTATAAGTATTATATATTATATTATATACGCCTACCCTGAAAGGGAAATGGTTTAATGGTATACTACTTTATTTTCGCTTACGTAACATTTGCTCAGTTTAAAAAAAAATTGCTGCTGCTACTCTGTAAATGCGTCTCTCCCTCGTATCGAATCAATCAGAGATACTGAGTTCCGACCATCACGTCAATTAATCTTATCAAAAACAAATTGCACAATCATTTTTTTGAATAATATTTTTATGTGAAAATTCGATATTGAAGTTTACGATCAACATGAAGGTAAACCTGTTGGCCCTAGCGGCGCCATAGCTACAGGGACTGCTGGTCCCATCAGTTCCGCCCATTTACAATAGGTCAATTGTTCAATACTCTTAATGTCGCCATTTGCTTTTATTCTAATAGGCAAACCATTGCCACCATCGAGAGTTATTGGATGCATAGATTCTTTCCCAACTGTTCCGATGAAATATCCATTTCTTATTATTTCGATAGTGTTAGGCTGTATCTTGAGTATTTTAGGCCAACGTCTAAAGAAACGAAGTTGGAAATTGTGTGAGAAAGAAATAGTAGGTCGTACAGGAGTTGGTGGATTACTAGAACTAGCGGAACTAGCGGAAGTAGCGGAAGTAACCTCAGGAATTCGAAGAGAACTTTGACCACTATTACTTCGTCGATCATCTCGAGCACGTCTCCGACTGCTCTGCGAACTGAATTCTGTAAACAGACAATAAAAATATCACCCTCTAAGCCTCGTGTAGAAATTTATCGGGGAACTATTCGTGGCGAAGATAGACAGTCCTGACCGCAAATGTAGCGCTGTCAAGGTGGTATATTGTGGCTCTGTTTAGAAGTGAATCGTATTTTATAGTCAAACGCTAATCTGGAGGAGCTAATCTAGCTCTAGTCAGTTGGTCTTGTGAAAATTTATTTTAGATGGTTGACGTTAAAAATTATTTCAAAGACTGTCTAGATGATGAGAAAAAAAATCTTTGTTTTTAATGTACATTCACCATTTTTTTATACTTCTAACACCCTCGATCTTTTTGGAATGACGGGCTAGCCAGCACTTTTGCTGTGCTGAATATTGGCGCTCTTGCACTTTTGGAATTTCAAACTTTGGCGCTTATGCCCTTTTGATGCGCCAAACCTTTGGTTACGTCGGGATAAAAGTACGACTGACGGACAGACGGACCGTTGGACGGACACGCGACCGAAACCATAAGGGTTTCTGCCCAGGGCTACCAAACCCTAATGATTCTTTCTGATGTTTATTTATTATTTGTTCATTTCAGGAAAAACTGCAACCTTCTAGCATTGTTGAAAGAAGCTATTATCAAAAATATTAATACATGTTTTAAACAATAATGTTTGTCAGAATGTATTAGTTATTACCTCACTAAGTAAAAAGCAGACGAAAAGTTCCAAATTTCAGAAAAAGCCGCAACTATCTAGCATTACTTTTAGATCAATTAATTATTTTATATATATTTTTTTTAAATTAGAATGACTCTTAAATGAATATACAGGAATTCACAGATTTTGCAACCAAAAAGTTGTTCTTTTTCGACCTAGGATGACAAATATTTAGAATATTGCAATGAGATAATTTTAAATTAAGATGTGTGCATGATCGCTGTTACAAAAAAAAGCTTCTATGTTTAAACTCTAAAGGAATGGTAGAATATTAAAAGGCACTCGTGAATAATCATTATTAAACAACAAAAAACCTTACGTTTGAAGTTTTTTTGCAAGTGTATAGCAATCGATTGGACACAACATATCATTTTAAATTATGTCTTTGCAATGTTCTTAATATATATCTTTCTAGGTCGAAAAAGAACAACTTTTTGATTACAAATAAAAATTGAACAATTGAGAAAGAATTGATCACTGTCATTAAAGTTAAAAGATTCGAACTCTTGAAGATACAATCTTTTTGATTTGAAGTTATGAGAACTGAACTGCAAACTAAATCATCCAAAGTGAAATACTTTTGAATTTTAAACTTTCAATATTAAAGCCTAAAATGTTTTAACACTTTTCAATTGAAAAAATTTTAATTAAAAGCCTTTAAACTGCAAAATTTTCAATCTTTAACTTTTATACATTGTACAGTTCAAAGATTAAAAAAAGAAGAAATCCACGCTCTCATTTTCAATGCTATAAATTAGAGAATGAATCAAGAAAATTTATAAATGTTCAAAATTATATCATTTTTAACCATTTTAAGCTAGAAGCATTAATTTATACATCAAAATTTTCTTTTGAAATCTTTTTGAATATTCTCTTAAAAATTTATTTAAAAAAATATTTGAAATATTTTCCAGGAATCTAATGAAAAAATGCATTTTGAGTTTTTCTAGGAATTTTGATATCAAAATTTCAATATTTTAAAACCTTGCAAACCACTTAAAAAGCTTCTGGATTTTGTGTTTGAAATATCCAAAAATCTACATTTTGTTTTCAATTTTTTGAAATATTTTCAAAACTTATATATATATATATATATATATATATATATATATCTCAAACTTACTCGAATTTTTTCCAAATTAATAATTTTTTAATTGTTATTTATTAATCAAAATTTGTGTTTTTTAAACTTTTTAAGTGTTTTCGTATAATTATGGTTATTGAAAACAATAACTAAAATTTCTGTTACATGTTGGCGGCTTTATTTTGGAATTTTAATATGTTTGATATTATTTTAAAGACAATCACTCTTGATTCGATACGGAACTGAAGTTAGGTGTGTTTCTAACAATAAAATTGAATCTTAATATTTTGCAAAATAAACTTATACACACTTAAATAAGGTCTTTTTTCATTAAAATTCATTTTCATGTATAAATTAATTTACATAAAATCATTTTGAAAAATAAAAAATATTTCTGATTTGAAATTTCATTTGATAGATGTGGATATCTAGGTAAAATTTTATTCCAAAAAAGTTTTTGCATGACTGAAGTTGTTGCTAGATCTGTGATTTCTTGTGATAGCAAAAGTTCTTGGTAAAAGTGCAATATTTTTTTTTAATTGTAGTTTCGTCTAGAAACTTATGTATTACATGTCCTACAAAAATTGACAGTAAAGTACAAGTCGAAAGGCTGATGCGGATTCTAAAAGTATTGCTTGTAAAAATTTCAATTTTTTTGTTTAAATTTGTACATTGCGACAATAAACTACCAGTATTTTCAACATAATTTTAAGTACAGTTTTCCAATATTTCAACTTTTGTGGAATCTTGTACTTTTGGTAAAGATTTGTAATTATCTATAATAATTCACATAAAATTAGAAGTGTTTTTATAACGTGAAACACCAAAACTAAAAAAAAATGCAAACTCCTGTAGTTTTCTGTAATACCTTGTAGATTTTTACTACAAAGTAAAAACAAATATTAATCAAAATTTATACAAATTTTTGAAACTTGTATTAATTATTACCTCACTAAGTAAAAAGTAAACAAAAAGTTAAAAACTTCAGGAAAAACACCGTAAATATATAGCTTTACTATAGGTAGGACATGATAGTTATAAATAATCAAGAAAATATTAAAGAATGATTTTTGTTAAACTGCAATTATTATTACATTCTAGGATTATTTCAAGAAAATATTATCAAAAATAATAAGGAATTACTAAAACGATTACTTTTGTTAAGTTGCATTAATTATTACCTCAGTCTAATTGAAAAGTGGACAAAAAGTGGAAAATTTCAAAAGAAACCGTAACTTTTTAGCAATATGCCAAGAGAATATTGCTATAAATAATATTAAATTATTGCAAAAATTATTTTCGTTGGCTTTAATGGACTATTGCCTCGCTCCAACTGAAAAGTCGAACAATTCAGAAAAATCCGTAGTAGAAAATAATATTTTCTGTATTACAAAGAATTTTTACTGAAAGAAACCGCAAAAAAATCACGATTAGGGCCAAAAACTCGCTAAACCCAACTTTCACTTATGGAGTTTCTTTGGGACCCTATAATACAGACTTATGGGGGTGAAATTTAAAACGTAATTATTGATTTGTATTCTATGACTAATTTTGAAGAGAATTGTTGAGGATCAACTCAATGAACCTAATATTGGCGATTCTGAATAAAATGGACAAAAACGTCTTTTTTTTTCTTATGCGAAATAGGTGTTAAACTTCATGGGCCTTTCGGGACATCAAAATATTATTTTTTTCAACAACAAAAAGACGCATTCTTTTTTTTTAATTCGAACAAATTTAGGCGGGGGGAGGGATATGCATGAAAGTTCGAAGAAAAAAAATGTTGGACCATCTTAACGTTGAGTTTGTAGTGTAACTACAAAAAACAAATTTCTTTAAACCTTTCAGATTTCCCCATTCTTAAAAATAAATATTTCCACATGCCAGTAGTTTCATTAAAAAATATCGTAAATCAAACTTGATTTTTTTCTATTTGGTGTAAAACTTAATCAATCCAAAGTACAAAACCATTTTAGATCCATATTGAGTTTTTTTAACCCTGGTTAGAGAACAAACTTTCCTCCGTATGGAATTACGTTAATTCCACTTTTTTAATAGTGTATAGTGCTTACTATCGGCGTAAAAATTATAGGCATCTGCCTTTGAAGCTTAATAACTCAGCCAAAAAAAAGCTAGAGTAATAAGGTAATAGTCATTTGAAAGCTGAAAGTGTTCCACGTAAAGGAGCTTAAAGACGATAATGTAAAAAAAATGTTGTACTTTGCAGACTGAAAAATGTAAAAAAAAGTAAGGAATTTCGGGCACATTTAAGAAGAGTCAAGTTTAAAGCATTATTTCTTATACAAGAGGCAATGGGAAAAATTGGAAAAAATTCATGAATATGAGGAAAACATTTGTGAACAAATTGCAGTTGACAAATTCGAGAAAAAATAAAAATTGTTGCCTAAAATTACAAAAAAAAAAAAACCATACTATCTGCAGTTCTAATGAAGATATTAAAGCGATTCAAACTCCAAACTGTAATGGATAGACTCTGAAATTATTTACAATCTCCCGGAAGGATGTGATTGTTTTATTCTTTGTGAAAATCGCGATATTTTTAGACATTTTTTTTGTTGAAAAGTAAGTGTCAGAAAGCAGCGGGTGTGCCTTTTTTTGCTGCCGACCGCTGGTGCCTTTCTTTGACCCATGCTTCTGAACTCCTACCCAGACATTGACGCCTCTTCTGACCGGCAGCAAAAAAAGGCACCCCTGCTGCTTTCTGACACTTTCTTTTCAACAAACAAAATGTCTAAAAATATCACGATTTCCACCAAAAATAAAACAATCACATCCTTCCGGGAGATTGTAAATAATTACAAAGCCTATTCGTTACAGTTTGGAGTTTGAATCGCTTTAATATCTTCATTAGAACTGAAGATAGTATAGTTGTACATTTTTGTAATTTTAAGCAACAATTTTTATTATTTCTCAGATTTATCAAATGCAATTTGTTCACAAATGTTGTCCTCATATTCATGATTTTTTTCAAATTTTTCTCCTTGCCTCTTGTATAAGAAATAATGCTCTAAACTTGACTCTTCTTAAATGTGCCCGAAATTCCTTACTTTTTTTATTACATTTTTCAGTCTGCAAAGCAAACCAATTTTTTTACATTAACGTCTTCAATATCATTTACGTGGAACAGTTTCAGCTTCCAAATGACTATTCACTTATTACTCTAGCATTATTTTTGGGTGAGTTATTAAGCTTCAAAGGCAGATGCCTATAATTTTTGGGCCGATAGTAGTTTTCTGACGCACATAAGGTAATTTGGCAATAAATTATGTAAGAAATGGAAGTCAAGTCGAAACATATGGAACCTAACAAAGGGGGCCACGTGGTTCAAAAGTTCATTTAAAAAACGTTACGTAATTTAAGTAAGGCACCTAAAATGTTCGGATCACTGGGTTTTCCTTAGTTTTGGTATAAATGATCTCATTACAAAATACGTACCAATGGAGTTGAGAAAAATCACGAGGCTCAATAAGGGAATAGAAATCTTCATTTTCACTCGATAAATGACCCTGATTCTTGAGTAATATCGCAAACAGTGAAAGAGGAGAATAATTCTAACTGAGGAAGATACATGTGATAATTATATACTCGCAATTCATGCTTATATGTTATAATAGTGTTAATGTTTGTTATTTGATTTTATCATTAAGTATTGCTTCACACTTACAAGGACATTTGCAGACTATCATAAAATTTTTTTTAATATACAACCTACTTCAAAAAAGTATTGAATTGCATTTTTTTATTAAATTTTGTATATTTTATTACAAACAAGTACATGTTTTAACAAAAAATTACAGTTGTAGAAATGTTGTACTTTCGTATAAGAAATTTGACCACCAAGGAAAGTAAACATCAATAACGAGCGAATTAATATCTTATTTCAATTAAGAATAAAAACTATGTACACTTCGAAAAATATAAATAATTTTAAAGGCGGAGCCAGAAACAACTATCAAACTTATGCGATCGCGCTTCTGTATACAATTATAAGGTATAGTATACTAAATAGAAATTTCATGGAAATAATTTTAGTGAAGACTTTGTTTTCCTTTGACTAATATATTTAGAAGGCTAAAAAAGCTGCTTTCCATCAAATTTACCATTTTCACCTCAATTTAATTGCTATAGTCCAAACTTCATATGCGAATATTATATGCAATATAGTGAATTTTCGAAACTACTTCTATTTTCACAGTTCTAATGATTTATTTTAAAAAATTTTGCTTTTATATAAAAATAAAAAATATTTTTTAATTTTTGACATAAGGTAGATGTCCGTCAGTTTTGAGGTGTAAACGCCAGAACTAAGTATTTTCCGCATGAAAATACATTCCTAAAAAAATTTTAATTATGTTTGAACAGTGCTTGTTGTGGAAACCAAATTAGTTTTTTTGTACAAATAGTGCACATGGGTAAAAAAAATTGATTTGTATTGCCGGCGGCGATGAATCACGAAGCGTGGAAAATAGCTTAACATTTAGGTTAGGAAACACGTTTCTTTGCTTAAGCTTTTAATATGTCAAGAAATTACTTGATCGGGACGAAAATTATTTGTTTGTAATAAAAAATCATTTTTGTTTCATAAAATTAAGTAAAACCTTCATTTAGTACCTTCTCGTTCGAGAAATACCGGTCACGATTATAGGGACATTTAAAAAGCATAGTTGCTCGAGTAATCGTGACCGTTCGCGAAGACTAGGACGAATCTGTCAAAATTTTATTTCCATATTTCGTTACAAATAATGATTTAATTAATTTCAAAAAGGCGTGAAATGAAATCGGAGAACTGACTTGTTACTGTGAGTAGTAATCGTAATACAAATTAGTGCTTAAAACTGAAAAAAGGTGATGTAAAATATTGGCATGACTTTAGTGATTTCGTTATCAATTTTTTAATTTATTATCATTTTTCAGTGAAGATAATATTTATTGAGTAGTTTTTCATTAGCTAACATTAATCTATACTGCATAATATAAAGAAAAATGTGTAACAGATATATAATTATTGATAGTTTTAATTTTTTGACAACGTAAACAGAACATAACCTCCAAATACACATGATTTTGTTAGTCACTGCAATTTATCAAATTTCGTAATTGTGTTTATAATTTATCTTGCAAAAAAGTTAATTATACCATACAAATTACCAGTGTGTAAATTTTTGTTTCCCGTGTAATTATGTTGTACTTAGCCATTTTGTAGAACAAAGTTAGGTTATATGCGTTTATAGAATGAAAATGCTTAATTAAATTTGTGATGTTAAGATTACAGTAGCATTCTCAATATTTGTAATCATTTATGTGTTAACAAATTACGTGTTCATTTTTTAATAAGATTTACTTAGCACAAATGTGATTCTTGACATATAGATATCTTTAATCATATGGAAGTACTTGATGTGTAATAACTAAACGGGAATGTGCTACATCTTATTATTATTGTCGATTAGCGATTCGAACTCGAAAGTTCATCGCCTCATCTACCCGAAACCGCCACGCATCTCTATCCTGTGCATCCTCCATCCAGTTTAAGTAATCATGTCCTAGTTCTTTTAGATCATCCCTTACAATTTTCTCCCATCTGTTTCTCGGTCTGCCTAGAGGTCTCTTACCAATCGGTTTCCCTCTTAAAACTTGCGCCACTGTTCTTGCATTGCCCATTCTTTCTACATGCTCCGCCCATCTTAATTTACGCGCTTTCATTACTCTATTAATATTTGCTGACCCGTAGAGAGCATGCAGCTCATCATTATGCAGTTTTCTCCATTCACCAGTCTCTTCATCCCTCTTTGGACCATAGATTTTTCTAAGTACTTTATTTTCGAAAACTCTAAACCTATTCTTCACTCCCTTCGTCAGCGCCCACGTTTCACACCCGTACATGACGACCGGCATTATTATCGTTTTGTAAATTCTTACTTTGATGGTTCTAGATAGCAATCGCGATTTTAGTAGTGTGTTTGCTGCATAATAGCACCCATTTCCAGCGTGCAGCCGCGCGTTGATTTCCGTTTTAATATTATTTTTGCTAGTTATAATAGACCCGAGGTATTTAAACTCGTTAACCCTTTCGAATTTCATATTTCCGGCCATAAGATCCCCGCCTACATTACTTTGTTCGGATCTGACGACGGTCATATATTTTGTCTTCGATTCGCTAACTTCCAAACCAATATCTTTGGCTTTTGTGATCAAGATTTCTGCATTTTTACCTACGGTTTCTTTATCATCCCCTAGTAAGTCGAGATCATCCGCATACCCAAGAATTTGTATTATCCCACTAATGGGTAGCACCGGTCGGATTCGCTTGTACTTGTCTGACCACGTATTCTAAAACTAAGTTGAAAAGGACGCACGAAAGTGCATCGCCCTGTTTCAGGCCATCGCGGATCGAAAACTCTTCAGATAAACTTCCGTTTGCATGTATTCTACCCCTACTGCTGCTTAAGCAAATTTCGATAAGTCTAACTAATTTTCTTGGTACACCCAAGAACTCTAGGATCCAGTACATTCGTGCGCGTATAATAGAGTCGTAAGCTTTTTTGAAATCGACAAATAGCTGATGCACTACTTCATTAAATTCCCATTTCTTTTCTAACAGTTGTCTAATTGTAAACATTTGATCGCTTGTAGATCGGTTTCGGCGGAATCCACACTGGTAATCCCCAATGATTTCCTCGGCAAAAGGAGTTAGTCTACTCAAGAATACATTGGACAGGATCTTATAACACGAAGGCACAAGTGAAATTCCCCGATAATTGTTAAAGTTCGTTTTGTCGACTTTTTTAAAGATAGGAATAATAATAGAGGTATTCCATTCCTCCGGCATGCGTTCTGCTTTCCAAACTGCGCGTATTAATTTACAAATTTGCCTTGTGAGGCAAGGGCCTCCATTTTTTATCAGTTCTGACAGTGGGTCGTCGATGCCCGCGGCTTTGTTATTTTTTAACTTCTTTATGGCCATTTCTATTTCTATATCAGTAGGATCATCAATTAATAGATCGGCAGTGTGGATTTCACCGAGATTACCTTCAACGGGGGCTTGGCGTACATTTAAGAACTTATCGAAATAGTTTTTCCATAAATTCAGTCTCTCTATCGCATCGGCTACTAGATAGCCATTTTCGTCCCTCTTTACTTCCGTTCTACTTTGAAAGCCTTTCCTTATAAAATTGATTCCCCTGTACATCTCACGCGGGTTATTTTGTTTATTATGCGTTTCTATTGCTAGTATTTTATTCTTTTCCCACTCCCTTTTCTTGGATCTATAAAGCCTATTTGTACTTTTACTAATCTCGAGATACTTCTTATCTGTTTGATCGCACTTATTTTGTAAACTAATTAGTTTGGCCTTCCGACGTTTTTCAAACCAAAGTTTGCACTCTTCGTCAAACCATGGTTTGCTTTTGGTTACTTTCTTTAAACCTATAGTAAGTTTTGCGGCTATCTTTATCGCCTTTTTCGTATTGCTCCACAGGGTTTCCGATTCCTCCACGTAATTATCGTTATCGTCTCTCTGTTCTTGGAGAACGTCGAAACTATTAGAAATCTCAACTTGATAATTTAATATTTCTGTTGGTGTTTTAAACTTATCTATATTGAAACGAACTGTTGGCTCTGTGCGGCTTGTTTTCTTACTTAACGCTAGCCTAGATCTTAGTTTTACTATCACGAGAAAGTGGTCTGAATTTAAATCCGCCCCCTGTACGATCTTATATCGAGAATGTTTGTATGACGTCTTCTGTCAATTAGAACGTGATCAATCTGATTGTGAGAGTTGCCATCTGGTGATGTCCAGGTGGCCTTATGTATATTTTTATGCTTGGAAAATGTGCTTTTGACAACGAGGTTCTTTGAAGCTGCAAAGTTTATTACTCTAGTTCCATTATCATTACTGACGTCATGCAAACTTTCCGACCCTATTGTAGGCCTATACATCGGTTCTCTTCCAATTTTCGCATTGAAATCTCCCAATACTATTTTTGCGTCATACGTTGAGAACTTGTCAAAAACCTGTTCGATTGTTTCGAAAAAAAGATCCTTAGTGTCTTCGTCTTTGTCCTCGGTGGGGCAGTGCACGTTGATTAACACCTGTTTGCTGAAATTACCCTTTAGTACAATGTAGGATAACCGATCGTTAATGAATTGCATGTCGATAACCGCTTGCGAAATTCGTTTATTAATGAGAAAACCGGTCCCCAGTGTGCACCCCTT
>CAKNYM010008636.1:0-15866 GCA_932195095.1 Andricus curvator | reverse complement strand
CGTATAGCTCTCTGTGCTGACGTAGAGAAAATGTACCGACAAATCCAGGTACACCGAGACGATCAGGATCTTCAACTTATCCTGTGGAGAAAATCGCCAAATGATTTAGTTCAAACGTTTCGTCTCACCACAGTTACTTACGGTTTGTCTTGTGCTTCTTTTCTTGCACTCCGTTGCATTCAACAACTCGCCTTTGATGAGGGTGAAAATTATCCAAAAGCAGCTGAAGTTGTACGTCGAGGGACATACGTGGACGACGTAATCACAGGTGCAGATAACTTCGAGGAGGCACTTTCTTTACAGAATCAATTACATGGACTTTTCACAGCGGGCGGCTTTCCTCTTCGCAAGTGGATGTCAAGTGATTCTGATCTACTAGGGAAAATTCCAGACGAACTTCGAGCTTCGTCTCAGCCTCTGTCCTTAGAATTCCAGCAATCGTTTCATATGCTGGGCCTCTCTTGGAATCCTCAACGAGATGTGATAACTTTCGACGTCCAATTACCAGCCTGTCCGGATGTCGTCACTAAACGTAGCGTTTTGAGTCAGATAGCTCAACTGTTCGATCCGCTAAGTTGGTTGAGTCCAGTTGTCATAACAGCTAAGATACTTATTCAAACTCTCTGGCTTTTAAAGATCTCCTGGGACGATCCTCTTCCGAACGAGGTTCGCCAACGCTGGCTTGCATATCTAGACGGTCTTCGTAACATATCCTAAATCGAAGTACCTCGTTGGATAAAATTCATTTCATCTTTTGGTTCCTGCGAACTGCATGGATTCTCCGATGCTTCGGAGAGAGCCTTCGCCGCAGCAGTTTATCTTCTTGTGACCTCTGATTCTGATACGAAGTCAGTTTCGCTGTTGATTTCGAAAACTAAGGTCGCTCCCTTGAAACAGGTATCGCTACCACGCTTAGAACTGTGTGGAGCAGTTCTTCTCGTTCGACTTGTGCATCACGTTCAGCAAACACTTTTTGTTGGAAGTTCCCATTCATCTATGGTGTGATTCAACTGTCACGCTGGCCTGGATTCACGGACATCCCATAAAAAGGAAGACCTTCATAGCCAATAGAGTTTCCGAAATACAAACTACAGTACCATCAGCAATTTGGCATCACGTTTCTTCTTCAAGTAACCCTGCTGATTGTGCTTCAAGAGGTCTCTCTGCCAAGGAGCTATCATCATTTTCTCTTTGGTGGCAAGGCCCAAATTGGTTGCTGTTTCCAGATATTTGGCCAAGAATTCCATCATCAGTTAATCCTGAAGTGGATTTAGAAGAGCGAACATTCAAAGTTCATACTTCTAGTTGTGTTCCAGTTATGTGGGTGCTTCTCCATCGCTACTCTTCGTTGGATAAACTTCTACGAGCGACTGCCTGGTGACAACGATTTATCCAATATTATTTTCAGCAATCCTGTTCAAAGTCATCATTCCTTTCACCTTCAGAACTTAAGCAAGCTCAACTAGATTGGATTCGACACGAACAGTAGTTCTATTTTGAAGCAGACATCAAGGCTCTATCGACAGGAAGTTCTCTTCCTTCTAAGAGCAAGTTAGGCCGTTTAACACCTTATTTAGATTCCCAACAACTGCTTCGTGTAGGAGGTAGGTTGAAGAATTCAGCCTTGGATCCTGATGAGAAACATCCTCTCATTCTCAGCTCTGAATCAACGCTGACGACTCTTCTTATTGATCATCATCATCGACGTTGCCTTCATGGTGGTGTCCAGCTCACTCTCGGAACCTTGAGGCAAACGTACTGGATTCTACGTGGTCGATCGGTCGTGAGGGCCTTTATTCATCGATGTTTACCATGCCTACGACATCGAGCAGTAAAGCCTCAACAATTGATGGCAGACCTTCCAGCAATTCGCTCTACTCCGAGTCAACCGTTTCTACATACTGGCGTCGATTATGTGGCCCCGTTTACTTGCGAACAACTAAGGGTCGTGGTTATCGATCATATAAGGGCTACATCACAGTCTTCGTTTGCTGTTCTACTCGAGCTGTCCATTTGGAAGCTGTCTCAGACTATACGGCTGATGCCTTTCTAGCTGCCTACTGCAGATTCATTTCTCGACGTGGAATTTGTGCTACCTTGACGACCGATCAAGATACAAACTTTGTTGGAGCAGACGTCAAACTTAGAGCGATATTTTCAGCAGCTTCAAAGGAATCAACCCTTTTAGCTTCGAGTCTCGCTTCGTATGGCACAGAGTGGCGATTTAATCCACCAGGTGCGCCGCACTTTGGGGGAATTTGGGAAGCGGCAGTGAAGTCAGCGAAACACCACCTTCGGCGAGTCATCGCAGATACTACCCTTACATACGAAGAAATGAGCACATTTCTGGTTCAAGTAGAGGCCTGTTTAAATTCAAGACCTCTTCAATCCATGTCTGATGATCCTGATGATCTTACGGCTCTTACGCCAGGTCATTTTTTGATTGGAGAATCTCTCAACAGTATCCCTGAGCCAAGTTACATTGACATTACCTCGAACCGCTTATCTCGATGGCAATTATAAAAACAAATGCGTCAGCATTTCTGGCAACGTTGGCCCTCGGATTACCTGAAAGAGCTTCAACCTCGTTCGAAGTGGAGGACTCCTTATCCATCACTTGAAGTTGGTGACCTCGCTTTTATCCGTGATGAAAATTCACCACCCACAAAGTGGCCTTTAGGTCGCGTCGTTGAGCTTCATCCCGGTTCTGATGGTCATGTGCGCGTTGTGTCTCTCCGCACTGCGAGTGGTTTGTTTAAACGCCCTATAGTAAAATTGTGTCTTTTACCAAGGGCGAAGGAAAATGTTTAGATCTCGTCTTGAAGTGCCGTGTACTTTCTTTTTGGCTGTGTTAGTTGAATGTTTAAATTTATTTATTTCTGTCTTGTTCTGTTAATGACAGTTTTAACCACTTATTTATCAGATCGTAGTTAGAAATTTGTAATCAGTTTTCTTCCTAAAATTTTTAATTTTTATTGTCATCAATTTATTTTTTATTTTTTTTTGGAATGAACTGTGTGAATCTTTTTTAATTTTGTCCCAAAAAAGCGGGCGGAATGTTCGGAATTGACCAATATAATTTATTAAGTGCATTGTTTTATTTTAATTTCACTTATTAACATCGACTTTTTATTTTCGACTTTAATTTCATATGTTTACATTTTAATGGAATTCTAATTTTCAAGTGTTATAGATTTCTTCTTTTATCCTTATTCTGCTATCGTTAAGTCATATTCCTTCAATGAGTGAGAGCCTTTCGTACCTTTTGTAAACGAATTCAGTCGTCATCCGAACGTTAAATTGAGAATTCGTCTCGTCGTTTCGGTAGACAAGTTCAAATTAATTGTATATCAATTTTAGAAATGATTTAAATATAGACAAGTTCGATTTTTTGAGCAATTTTGTTAACATTAAAATAATTCAGTTTTATTATTTATTCTCAGTGACCTGTCCTTTACTGTACTTATCATTAAGAAGGTTTATAAACATTGCATCGTTTTTTATCACATAAACTTCTCTCACTCGCGAACATGGAGAACGATCAGTGTAAGATCTACTGGAATTTCTCATTCTCCACCACTCAACGTATTAGTGCTACTAAGCCTGATATTGTCCTCCAAGATCTGAAGACCAAGATCATTTACGTGATTGAATTCCCGGCACCAACCGATGGTAATATGATGGCAAAGGAGGTAGAAAAACGGGCGATATATCAAGCACTTCTTTTCGAGCTGAGCAGACTGTACCAAGGCTACAAAGTCCATCTTGTATTTCTCGTAATCGGCTGTCTTGCAGGTATGAAAGCTTCATTTCTTAGCCAACTCAACAAGATTCCGACTTGCCAGCGTCAGGGTCATTCCATCGCGAACCGGATGCAAAAGGCTGTTCTTCTGGGATCACTTCATCTGGTCCGTCAACACTGTTCCTCATAACATTCTGCAAAGATTGGTGGCTCTAAAAAAGTATCCAGAGGTGAAACCTTCATCTCCAACTGTCCCGCCTGCCGCGTAAGGTCATCCGCGGCTAGAGTCCTGACTCCAAGGAACAGTGTTGCACGATGTTATCTCACGTAAATTTTCCGCTCTTGCTTACCTTGTCGGACAGAAGAAGCAGAAGTTGATGACGTACACGTTTCAGTTGCGTCGAGATTGGTTGCTTTAAAGAACCATGATCGTAGCTTCCGGAGCCTACAACTTCTCATAGCATAATAATAATAATATGTGATTTGTAAAATGTGGAATAATTTATTATTATTTATTTATTATTTTTAACATTAACTTTCATTGTTTATAAATGATTAATAATAAATAAAAAATTTTGATTAATTTTTTAATTACATTAATTAACATTAATTTTTTACTATACATATTTATCATATGTTATAACAAGGTATGTTATTAGTACAATGCAATAATTTTTTATTATTCATTTATTAATGAACTTTAACTTTAATTGATAATGAATAACAATAAAGAATAATAATTAATTTTGATTAATTATTTGATTAAAAAAAAAAAAATTAATGGAAAATACGAAGTCCATCGGAGCTGTAATTAGAAAAAATATTTTGAACTTTGAAATTTTGATTCGTAAAAAGACCGTTTAAATGGGATTTTAGTTGGGATTTTCCCATTTTTAACACTTTTTTCAATACTTTAATTAAGCCGTAATTTTTAACTGAATTCTAGTTAGTTTTAATGATTTTAATACTTTCAAGTTGAGATAAGAAATTTAAAAAGCGCGCTTAGGTGTTCAAATGATGATGGCGCAGCTGCCGACGCGCATGCCCAAAAGTCTGTCAACTGTCAGCACGCTATCGCGCTCTGTGTCTGTGGTGTTTTTGCATAATTATCACCTGGTTAATACGTTTTAATTAACTTATAATACTGTTCATCACTTGGCTATATTATGCCTAAGAAAATAATATGTAATGATATCGTATTGTTATAGCCTATTCTGCTATTATAGATCTCAAATTGCATGAAACACTTGTTATAAAAATAAAAAAATTTTATTGCAATTATTGCTATTTTCATTTAATAATAATTTTTACAATAATATATTTTCAAATCCTGCCTGAATTTAGAAACTCGCATATCACCGTCATGCATGCGCTCTTCACACGTGCGAGCGATATGCGTCGCAATTGAGGACGCATATGTTTGATCGGGTGATGGCGTGGCGTGCGGGATAATCCGCACGCGTGCGAGTCAATACGCCATCATTGTGCGCGCAAATTTTTATCTGGGTATGTACATTGAATCGCATGTAATGTACTTTCCGAGGATCAATCAATTCTTTTATTTAAAAAAATGGTAAACTCGTGTTTTATAGTGGGTTGTGCGAAGAAGAAGGGAAGGGACCGTGAAATATCATTTCATAAAATTCCAACTATTATGAAAGAAACAAACAGTTTGCCAGACCGGGTGGAGCGTACACTTATCAGGAAAAAATAGAGTTTTTGAGAAAAAAAGACGTGAACAATGGATAAGTGCGATTAAACGTGGTCCTTTGAGTGAATCGCAGATAAAAAAAGCAACAATTTGCTCAAACCATTTTTTATCAGGTAATATAAATTAGATCATTTCTGCACAAGGCTGTAGTAATCAAGTTCTAACCTCCAAATTCAATTGCCTCATTTTCCTCCATAAATACTAGCTTTAAATATTTTTTAAATACTTAGCAGTACTCCGTTTTTTAGTAAAAGTGTGAATACAGAGGCAAAAAGTGTTTACTTTGATAATTTTTGCGTGATTTACAAGTTTCGAATGTTTAGGTTAGTCGAAGTTACCATTTGAAAATTTCATTTTACGCAAAAAATATTAAACTAAACAGTTTTTCCCCGTGCATACATACTTCAATTTAAAAAAGGAGTACTGTTTAGTGTTTGAAATTGCATGATTTAACTCTAGAATTTATTCAGTAAAGTGAGTGGTTTAGATTTTGAGGTCAGAGCTTGAGTCCAACAGCCTCCCCGTTATAATTGACTTCAACTTTTGTTCAACACATGTACGGCAATATATCAGTGGGTTACAATGAATCAATTCTTTCTGATAAGTTTTTTTTCTTGATCATTTGTTAGGACATCCAGCTGATTTTACCGATATAAACAATCTGGACTGGATTCCTTGCCAAAATTTAGGTTATGCCGTGGGCACATCTTTCAAAATACTATCTGCTCTTGAACGGCACGAAAGGCGGGCAAAAAGGGTAAGAAAATATAGCAAAAACATTTTTTTTAATGATACAAGGTAACATTATTTCTTTCGGCTCGAGATTACCGACACTCTTAATACTCACAAACGTCCTAATCTTGCAAGTATCAGATCCTTAAGTTTGTGATCTTAAATATTACAGTTTGTAAATGTGTGCGTTTTAATATTAGCAGCGTTAAGGGCATGTTATACTTACCGTATTAGCCTGTTTGTGTCCACAATAATAAATATCTTTTGCTGAAACTTTGAGAAAAGTCAAAACGGATATAAACAGGCTATTTTTGGTTTAAATAATCAACCAAAGTTAATTTTGGTTTTATCTCATAATTTTTTTTATTATTTAAACAAAAAATATGCTCTTTACCTATGTTTTTATGTTTCCTATCAGTTGTATGTGCCTATCTTGTATTTACTGCGAAAAATATTTATTATTGTCGATACAAACATGCGGCAACTGAATTTCTAATTCGCAAGTATGATATCTTTAAGTTTGTAATATAAAATATAGCCACTTTCACTGCGTGAAATTTTAGTATTCGAACGACGAATATATAAAAAAAATATCTGTCAAATTTCATAATAGGTATAGTTTATGACTACTGATAAAAACTAAAATGTATAAATATTTCCTCCACCCATAATAAAAAATATGTTCATGATAATTTACTGCTCTTTATTTGAAAATATAAATGCAAATATTATTTCGATACCCTCTAGAAAATCCTAAATGTGTGCACGCACCATGCCCGCACTGGCATGCATGACGTGCGACCCCCACGTCGTGCGACGCACATGACACGCATATGAGGACGCATCTGTGTAATCCCCTGCGTGCACACCGTGCGACAAAATCGGCACGCGGTGCGACGCATGTGCGTCGCACCGTGCGCGCACTTTCCTATCTGAGCATTAAAGGTAACAATACGTGCGCTTTCGCGGTTGGCAAAACTCTGGCTCTTCTCCCGCATTCTGTCTCGCTCGATAATGTTCGGTGATGTTCGGACGATACCCGAACTTGCTTTGTCAGTAAATTCAAATATATAATAACCTTAAATTTACATCTTACAATATGTGGATAATATTACCGGTTACTTGTAATCCCAGCAAAAAAGATCTGTTCCGCGGAGTCAGGTCTCTAGCCGCGGATGACCTTACGCGGCAGACGGGTCGGTTGGAGATGAAGGTTTCATCTCTTGATACTTTTTAGGAGCTACCAATCTTTGTAGAATGTTATGAGGAACCGTATTCGCGATGCAATTACCCTGACGCTGGCAAGCCGGAATTTTGTTGAGTTGGCTAGGAAAGAAAGCTTTCATACCTTCCAGATTGCCGATTACGAGAACTACAAGATGCACTTCGTAACTTTGGTACAGCCTGCTCAGCTCGAAAAGAAGTGCTTGATATTTCGCCCGTTTTTCTTCTTCCTTTGCCGCGATATTACCATCGGCTCGTGCCGAGAATTCAATGACGTAAATGATCTTGTTCTTCAGATCTTGAAGGACAATATCAGGCTTCGTAGCACTGATACTTTTAGTTGTTTCTAGAATGCGAAATTCCAGTAGATCCTACACTGAACCGCATTGTGTCTCCCTATGTACCCGTAGCGTGCATATTTTGAGCATCCACTGAGAGCATGTCCAAGTGTTTCTGGATCTTGCTTGCAGGCTCGGCAGTTGGTATCGCCTACAGGTACATTCATTATGCGCTCGCGGTAAACTGAGTTGTGTATAACGCCGTCTTGACATGCAAAATGAAATTTCTTAGTCTCCGATCTCAATCCAGCAGACTTGAGAAACATGTTGGACAGACCCATCGAAAGCTCTTCTCTACGTATGATGCCGTAGAATTTACAATGAAGAAGCTTGTCAGCATGTTCTCTTGGTAGAAGCAAATGTTCTGCTTCCTGTACACGACTTTTGAGCACCAAAGGTGTAAGTGATGCTAGGCCATGTGTAGTGTCGCTGGAATAAAATGGGAGGCCAAGCTCCTCTCCGGCCCTATCTCCGACACGGTATAGAAACGCCGCTGCATTGACAGAACCGTTCTTCGATGAAGACACTCTAAGCTGAGCAAGCCTCTACCCCCTTTAACTCAAGGGTCAAGTTGCTTCAACTCATCGACGTTCCATTTTGATGCATCAAACGTGTAGAGCAGTATAGGAATGGCCAGCATATTGGTCGCCTGGATCGTATTCTTCTTAGATAAGTCGGAAGCCTGAATTTTTCTGAGAATTTGGCGATACCTTTTTCCAAGGGCCGTTTTTAACACATGCATATTTTGGGTTTCCGCTTGTGGTATTCCAAGATATGTATATGTTTCTCCATTACCAAGATGTTGAATGGTATTTCCGCCTATGAGTTGAACATCCTGATCGTCACGTGATGATGTAGTTTCTAGTCTTCCTTGGTGTAGATGGACGCAGGCACACTTTTCCAGTCCGAAGCTCATGCCAATCGCTTTATAGTACCCATTTACCGCCTCCACAAGGATGTTAAGGTCCTCTTTTGAGGAAGCAAAGAGTTTGAGGTCGTCCATGTATCAAAGGTCGTTGACTTTATATTCTCTTCTGTTCGGCGGGCCACATAGGTATCCTGAGCTTTGGCCTCGGAGCACAATAGATAGAGGCAAGAGGGACATACAGAAAAGTATCGGACTTAGAGAGTCTCCTTGGAAGACCCCCCTCTTATATGTGATATAGCCTGTAGTCACTTGTCTTTTGTCATATATTATGACAAATCTTGTCCGCCACAAGAGCATAAGCTCTTTCATGCATCTCACTATTTTCGGATGCACCTTCAGGCACTTAAGGAGTTCAATATGTAGCTCATGGTTTGTGTTATCGAATGCCTTACGGTAGTCAATTCAAGCCATGGACAGATTGCGTTGATACCTGATCGAGTCCTGGGTAATACACCTGTCTATTTTACAGGTTCTCCCTGCAACTTGCCAGTTCTCTCTTGCATCCACGTTGTTCAACTATTGCACTCCATATCGGCTCGATAGATGTTAATATCCTCTCTTTGAGGATGCCAGTGAATAGCTTGCGGCTGGTTTTTAAACAAGCTATGGACCTTTAGTTCCTTGTACTTGACAAAACTCCGGTCTTAGGGATCAATACCGTGCGTCCTTCCAGTAGCCACAGCGGGATGGGTTGTTCTCCGTTTAAAAAAGTAGTAAATATACGAGCTAGATGTTGGTGCGAAGAAGTGAACTTCTTCCATCAAAAGTTGTTAATTTATTCTGGCCCTAGCACTGAAAAGTTCTTATTTCTAGCGATAACTTTCTTTACTTCTTCAGCAGTAATTAGTGGACAATCTTCCTCTGGCCCTTGTAACCTTTGCCTTTGGCAAAAGTTACAAAAGAGTGATAGATCTGTAGCGTCTTCATTTAGCTAACAAGTGTCTCCATGTACTTGCTCCCAGAAGACTTGAATCTCTTCTCGACTAGGCGGATTTTTAACGACACGTGACGTTTTGTTGAACAGGCGGGAAAGATGTGTAGAAAATGTGGAATTTTCCTGAATCCACTTCACTCGCCGTTCAAGGCGCTGTTTCGCTGTTGAAAGCGATCTTATTTTTTGCGTCCAGTGCTGCTTGATGGTCAACAGTTTGCACTTGTTCAGCGTGTGATTTTCTTTCCTTAAGTTTTGAGCAAGTGCCCTAACTTTTGGAGTTAATTTTTTATTTGATGTTATTTAGCTAATCACGCACTGAATATTTGATGCATTCCGTCTCGCTGTTTCAATTTGAAACTGAAGCTGTGCGATACTCTCGCGAGTCTTATTCAGGCGTATAGAAGTATCGTTACTTCTATTGTCGTTAAGCAGGGACACCGCCTTCTCGTAAACAACACAGTTCAGGGGAGAGCAGTATTAGCTTCAGCTAATTTGTCCATCCTGAGAAAGACTTTTTGGTGGATAGATTTTCTACTTCTTTTGTTTGCATTATCGGCTATCTGCAAAGGTGGTCTTGCTGGAACGGGTGGTATGTTCGCAGGAGGATGTTGCTCTTCTTCTTTTTAATAATGAGCTTCATATCCGTTTTTTCACAAAAAGGATACCTGATCTCTTAAATACTGAGGCGTTTTATGAGCATAATCTGGGTGCTTATTGACCCAACGGTCATGTCACCTCTGTATGAATGCTCTTCGCGCAGGTGAGCTTCTTTGCTCCTCCTGAGTTGGTAATTTTGAAAGCTGGCGCCAGCAATATAGGCCTATCTAGTAAATGTCAGGCCTAACTTTATTGCAGATTTCTATTTTTTGCCTAATTATTTTTAAATCTGGTAAATCTCTTTTTTCTGTATTAATAATTATGATTTTTACACATTGAAATCGAATTTCCTAACATCATTAAAAAACCATCCAATAATTAGGTTAACGAATTTCTAAAGTTCACAAACGCGTTATATCAACCAATTTGTGTATTATGTGCAGCCAAGCGATGCTAGAGACTTTTGATTCAATAACTTACACAATTTCGACGTCCAAACGTCAAAAGTGAGTTTCCAACCGCGACCAAACAACGTCCAAATGATCGGTAAAAAAATCTTGGAACAAATGAAAATTGGTTGTGCAAGCGTGAAATGAGCAGTCGAATTTTGGAAATTTAATATCTTTTTGAGTTTTGCCGTCCAAACCACAAAATTCGGTTTTCCAAACATGACCAAACGATGACCAAACGATTCCATTAAACAAAAGTTGGATATTTTGTGGTTGTTGTGCTAACTTCACGGACATATATATTTATATCAAATTCGAATTAATAGACATGTCACTCAGAATATTCTACGGTATAATATTCTGAACGGGATTTGTTTTTCCGCACTGTTCGACAGGATCGCCAGAATGACTTATTTCGTTGACTTTATTTTTATCAGCCACTAAAAATGAGTTTTGATATTGAATTTCAAGTTAAATCATGACTCACGGACTTAATTTTAGCAATGCCATTCCCTTGTTTCGCGGTCTATGTACATCATACGTTTCGACTGATAAAATAGTTAAAAAATACTAAAGGTTTCAAGTTTCGGACAAAACACCTTTTGTGTGATTCACTTAGAAACGCTTCAAATTTCTAACATTTCAAGTAAAAATATTGCATTTTCAACAACAAAAATGTTTTTTTAACAAGCTAGTTGAGTTTTTAACCAAAAATGTATATTTATCGAAAAAATATGACATTTTTTACCGGAACAAATTAATTTTTAAACCAAAAAGAACACTTTTGAACAAAAGGGTTGAATTTTCAAGCCAAAAGATAGTTTTATTAATATTTAGCCAATTTGCGACAAAAAAGTTACTTTTCAACCAAATAGTTGGACTTTCTACGGAAATAGTTAATTTTTTGATAAAATACATGAATTTTGAACCAAATGGTTGAATTTTTATACCGAACATATTAATTTTCTATGAAAAAGTTAATTTTCGATCAACTGGTCAAAAAAGTTAATTTTCAACCAAATAGTTGAATTTTTCACCAAAATATTTGAATTTTCTGCCCTTCGAAAAAAAACGAAATTAAAAAAAAATTAAATGTTCAATTGAAATTATGAATCTTTAACCGAACAACTGAATTTTTAATAAAGTGGTTCAAGTTTCAACCAAGTAGTTATATTTTCAAAAAGAAAAGACAAATTTTTAACAAATTAGCTTAACCCTTTACAGAATTTTTTTAACCAAAAGAGATGAATTTTCAAAACAAAAACAACACTTTTCAAAACAAGAGTTGAATTTTCAACAAAAATGTTCGTTATTTTTCAACCAACTAGTTGAACTATATACCAAAATAGTTAAATTTGTAACAAAATAAATGAATTTGCAACCAAAATAGATGAATTTTCAATCTAAAGAGATGAATTCTCAACAAAAAATATAATAATGGATATTATTTTAACCAAAACAGATTTTAGTCTGAAATCAAACACAGTTGAATTCAACCTAAAAAGACAAATTTTCAACAAAATAACTGAATACTCAGCGAAATCAGATTGATTTTCTACAAAAAGAGATGAATTTTCAACTCAAAAAGATAAGATTTTTTTAACAAAAGAAATAAAATTTGAAACAAAAAAGCCGAATTTTGAACAACGAAAAAAATGTCAACTACATTGTTGAATTTTCGAGCCAAAAAGACGAATTTTTTACAAAACAGTTTCATTTGCAATCCTAAAATATAAATTTTCACCCAGAAAGTTACTTTTCCACCAAATAGCTGAACTTTCTACCAAAACAGTTAAATTTTTTACAAAATGGATGAATTTTCAACCAAGTAGTTGCATTTTAAAACAAAATAGAAGAATTCTCAACGGAAAATAAAATAGTTGATATTATTTCAACCAAAAAAGATTTGAATTTGAAATCAGTGAGAGTTGAATTCAACCAAAAAAGACGAATTTTCAACAAAATAGCTAAATCCTCCACCCAAAAGAGATTAATTTTCTTTTTACATTCTCATCATTTATTACTGCGAGAGTATTGGAATTGTCAGAAATTTCACACCTCAGTTTTTCAATGGATCTGCACGTTTTGTGACCCCCTGAAGCCGAAAATAGAGTTTCGGCGATGGCGTCTGTCTACCTGTCCGCCCGGCCGGCCGTCTGGTCATCCGTCCGTAAACACGATGACTCTAGAAAAAATGAACGGATCAAATCGAGCTTTGGCACACTTTTTTGAGGTCCTTAACGTAAGAACGAGTTCGTGAACCAGCCATTTTCGATAGAAATTCAAAAAGTAAGAGCATTTTCAAAATTTTTGATACCATTTTTTTCAGATTAAACAATTTTATGTACGGATATACGTGGTACTCAAAAAGTCGAACAATTTATTCTAATTACTTTTTTCGATCAAAAGAAAATTATCAGCGTTTTAGCATTTACAAAATTTAAAAAATCAATCGAAAATCAAAATTTTAAGCCAAGCAACGCACGATATGAAAAAAATTCAAGAGAAGAAAAAAGTTGCTTTTTGAAAACCCTACAAGATTATCATAACAACTTTTTAAATTTTCTTGGAAAATCAAAAATTCAAATTTTGATTGCACAAAAAATAATGAAAAATCAAACATTCCATGTTATGATTAAATTGTGCAAGATACGAAAAAGATGTACAATAAAAAATTCTGCTTCCAGAAAAGATCTACAAATTTGTTAATAATCACATCTTGATAGAACGCATAGTTTTTGTTTTTTTGTGTCGTTAAAAATAACATTGAAAATAAAAAAATATATTTTTTGGAAAAACGACACAAGCTAAGAAAGAAAAGTCAGTAAGCAAAAATCGTTGCTCCTGACACACATTTAAAAGTTTTCTATAAATCAATTTTTGATAGGACGCGTACTTGTGGTTTTAATCATAAAAAATTACATTAAAAATAAAAATGAAAAATTTATGGACGAACGACAAAAGATACGAAAAAAATTGATAGAAAAAAGTTGTTTACTCTAGAAAGAGATACAAATTTGCTATAATTTATTATATTCTCATAATTTATGATTGAAAAGGAATTAGAATTGTCCGAAATTTGACACCATATAATTCAAATTTCGAACCAAACGACGTAAAATACAAAAAAAAATATCAAAGAGCAATTATAGCTTTGAAAAAGTCCTACAAAATTTCTTCTAACCATTTTTAAATAGGTCTCGTCATTTTTGTTTTACTCATCGAAAGTGTTATGCATAATATCGAAATTTCTAATTTCGAAACATTTTTTATAAGACGTGTCATTTTGGTTTCATTCATCGAAAATACTAGGAAAAAAAGTCGAAAATTCAATTTTTCATTCAGTAAACGACGCAAAATCTGGAGAATAGTTTCTGGAGGAATTTTAGTTTTTAAAAATTCACACAACATTTCTTTGTACCATTTTTTGACAAAACTTCTCCTTTTTATTTTATTTATCGAAATTCATGTTACGTCTCGGAGGAGAGCCACTTGCCTCATTATAAAATAATTTAATCTAAACCTTACGTTAATTCATCTTTTTTTATTATAAATTTGTTACAAAATAGAATACAGGAATTGAGGAAAAAAGCAAAGACGAAAGGTTGAGACAATCGAATTTAAGATATAAAATTATAATTTATTAACATGTATTTTATAAATGTTCAATTTGCGAATATTGTTTAAATGGTTTCATTAGTTTTTTAAAATTGATTTGCACAACATGGAACTTCCAGAATTTCAGATCAACCTCGTCTTGTTGTCCACCCTTTAAAAAAAGGAAAAGACTTTAGTGACGAGATTTTTAAATAAATTAGAAAAAAATAAGGTATAGGAATAGTGAATAAAAAACTTACAGAAGATTTTAGTTTGTTCCTCCTGAATTCCTGAATTCCTGTTGAATAAATTCATAATGTTAGATATTTAATCTGTTTTGTCTTTATTGTCGAAAACATGTATCAACCTTGCTCGAAAATCGTCCCCACGTTTTCCCTCTCCTGAGTTGTCGGGATCAAACTAGTTTTATTTCTTCTTCACACTAAAACAATAAAATTTCAAATTCTCAGTGGTGTCTCCACAGGCGCCTGGCGTCAGCACCAGACATTTAGTCTGGTCTAATTTTTTAAAAAGTTTTCAGGTCGCAGACTAAACGAATAACCACGTTGAGCTGCCAAGTAACGGGTAAGTAAATTACGTATTTCGTTAAAAATCCCGTTACAAAATGGCGCCCAACGTGGGGCCCACATCCTGAGCAGGGTTGAAAATGTTATAATTATAGTTGATTTTATGCGGTTGTTAAAATGTTTTGTTGTTGTTGTAATTATTTATGATTTTATGTATCGTGAATCAGTGCAATATTTATATTTATGTGCTGTGTGGGGAAAAGATACGGTTCTCGTAGTAACGCAATGTCCGAGACTATGAGTAAAGTTCTCGTGTAAATTTTCCGCGACTTGAACTATTTCCACGAAATGTCGGAATTTATGGAAATTTTAGGAAATTTATTGAAATTTTCGGAGAGTCTGAGATTATGAGTAAAGTTCTCGCGTAAACTTACCACGAGGTGAAATATTTCTATGGAATTTCAGAATTTATGGAAATTTTTGAAAATTTACTCTATACAATTGAAATATACTTATTTTACTTTTGATTATGATTAAGTGATCAAGATATTAATGGGAATGGTTGTGAACAATTTATTTTGAAGCGAATTTGTTTAGATTTATTTCGAATTAATTAGAAATCTCATAACTTTCGTTTCAGCTTCTACTGCAGTGTTATTGTTCTTCTTTTCAAAGGATTTTAGTGAACTATTTTAGCAATTTTTTTAATGAGAATCGGAGAGTTGTTGGAGCCTCGAAAAGAATCGTCGGAAATTAGTCAATTTTATTGATTTTAATTGTTTATTTCTAATTTAAAAAAAAAATGGATCTAAATTTTCAGTTATCGCAAGTTTGGGGTGATACTACGGATCGGGTTATTTCATGGGCAATTGTACTAAACGAAACACAGTCGAAAGCCATACTTAACCAATTCGGTCTAAGTAGTGAGGGGACTGAGGATGAGTGCGCATGGCGTATTGTTAGGTATCACGTAAAATCGAAGGGACAGAACGTCTCGTGGTATGAGACCGATTTATCACTCGCACATAGAGGTCCTCGGCGAGAAAGGTTTAGTGGGGAGACCTGGCCCCTAGCGGATACCCCAGTT